>VDFB02001944.1:163810-180728 GCA_007258455.2 Sequoia sempervirens
GGTTACAATAAGGTTTAGGGAAAAGTTTAGGGTTAATATATATAGTTAGGGTTGGGATAATAATTGTGGTTAAGGTTATCAAGATTAGGGTTGTAGTTATGTTTTGGATCAAGTTTAGGGTTAGTATTATGGTTAGGTTGGGGTTAAGAGATATAGTTAGGCTTAGGGTTTAGGTTAGGATTAGGGCTACAGATATAGTTAGGGTTAGAAATACAGTTAACATTATGATGAGGGTCAAGGTTCGCATCAAAATTAAGTTTAGGGTTAGCATTAAGATTAAGGTTACATTTAGGTTTGTTGTCAAGTTTAGGGTTAATAGTTATAGTTAGGTTTGGGGTAATAATTGGGGTTAAGGTTATCAGGATTAGCATTATAGTTATGTTCTCGATCAAGTTTAGGGTTAGGATTATGGTTAGGTTGGGGTTAAGAGATATAGTTAGGTTTAGGATTTAGGTTAGGATTAGGGTTAGAGATATAGTTAAGCTTATGGTTATGGTTAAGAGATATAGTTAGGGTTATAAATATGGTTAACATTAAGATGAGGGTTAGGGTTTGCATCAAAATTAGGGTTAGGGTTAGCATGAAGAATAGTTTAATTAAACTCTAAGCGTAATTAAAGCCTATACAAAATCCTAATTTAACCTCATGTATTCAAATCTTTGTTAGATTTATTTTATTTAGTATTTCTTATTGATTTATATTTTATATCTTTGTTTTTTCTTTTTGATTGTTTTATGTGTGATCAAATCTCTAATTTATCTTGAATCTTTTTATTTATTTATTTTCATTTTTGATTTATTTATTTGAATCTTTGTGATCATTTTTTATTTATCTTTTATCTTTGATTTATTTATTTATCTTTTATCTTTGATTTATTTATTTATGTAAGGGTTAGGGTTAGTGTAAGGGTTAGTGTTAGATGATTAATTAGTGTGAGGGTTAGTGTTAGATGATTATTTATTTATTTGTGTAAGGGTTAGGGTTAGTGTTAGATGATTAATTAGTGTGAGGGTTAGGATTTAATTACAACTAAGATTCAATTAGGGTGGGTTAGGGTTCAAATGATGTTCAATTAGGGTAAGGGTTCTAGGATAAAGTTTGGGGTAATGCTTAGGATTGGGGTTAGAATTCAATTAGGATTAGGGTTAGGGTTACAAATATGGTAAGGGTTAAGATTCAATTAGGAATTAATTAGGGATATAGTTAGGGTTTATATTCAATTAGGGTTAGGGTTAACTAAGGTTAGGATTAATATTTAATTATAATTAGGGTTCATTTAGGCTTAAGTTTAGGGTTTAATTAGTTAGGGTTATAGTTAGACTTAAGGTTAGGGTTAGTGTTTAGGTTCAATTAGGGTTACAACTAGACTTAAAGTTAGGATTAGTGTTTAGGTTCAATTAGGGTTGAATCTCAACAAGATAAGGGTTATGGTTAGGGTTAGGATTCTAAGATAGATCTTTACGCTACGATTTGTGTTGAATTAGGGTTAGGTATCTATTAGGGTTAGGGTTAGGAGTTATAAGTCACAATTAGGGCTATATTTGTATTAATATTAGAGTTCAGAGTTATAAGTTAAGATTAGGGTCAATGTTAGAGTAAGGGTTAGGGTTAGGGTTGGGGATTAATTACTATTAGATTTAGGGTTTAATAAGGGTTAAGATTCAATTAGGGTTAGGTTCAATTGATGTTTAATCATGGTTAGGGTTCTACGATAAATTTTTGTGTTAGGGTTGGCATTATAATTCAACTAGGATTAGGGTTAGTGTTACAATTACAAAAAGGGTTAAGATTTAATTAGGGTTTTGATTAGGGTTTCTATTTTTAATAAATTTTCTCACATTATATATTATTTTTAAAAATTGAATTACAAATATTTTACTACCATATTATAATATATTAATTATTATAATAATTTAATATAATTTATTTAAGATATTACATGTTGCATCGCAACTACTACTAGCATATATATATTTAATAATATATATAAAATACGTTGAGAGATATCCTTCTTGAGGCACCTATTCAACAATTAAAAAATAGGCGCCTTGAAAAGGATATCTCTCGGTGTATTTTATATATATTATTAACTAGCAATTGCACCTTGGTGTGCAATGGGTACATTGAAGAGGCGTGGAAGGTGAATTAAGAAAAAAAATGATTTTTTTTCCATGCATTTGTGTAATTATTATTAATATTATTAGTATTATTATTATTATTTTAAATGTATTTATTGTTATATTTTTAAATAATTAATATATAAAGCTTCATTATATTGCATTATGATTATTATATTATTAATAATTGAGTCAGATATTAGATTAGATTATATTAAAAAAAATTGAATATATTTAAATCATATTATATAATGTAAATATTAAAGTATAGTGTAATATATAGTTCTCTTAAATAATATTATATTTATACTATATCAGTATAAGTGGGGATATTTAACCTCAGAAGTTCATCATGAGAGGCCACAAAAAGTATATTATTTTTTTGTATATTTATTATATAATAATATTATATTAGTATTTTTTGTTATATATTTACTATTATATTGTTATTTTTGTTTATATATTATTAATAATAATAGTAATATATTATTAATATTTAAATTATTATATTATTTATTAATTTTTCTACAATGAAAGCACATGATGCTCTTTATAATTTTATAATTTATAATTTTAGATATCCATCTTGAGGCGCCTATGCACTTTGATGTGACAAATTGATTAAAAATAGGCCTCCACAAAGATATCTCTCAACTTTTTTATAAATATTATTAAATTTTGGCACATGATTGGCCATTTTTACTATGTTAAATTTTTATTTCACTTTTATTTTCATGGTTTCATGTTGTCAAATTTTCATACATTTCTTAGTCTTTTTTTTTTTAAAATGAAGGTTCTATATATTAGTGTCCCCAATCTTGCTAAAAATCATGTATAGAAAAAGTACAATATATAAACTACTAATTATAGAGTATAACAACAAAATGAATTTAAAAACACTACACAAAAACAACATTTAGAATAATTCAAAATAGAGATACCATTCTCCTCTGGATACTATGTATAGAAACCCTATATAATGTATGCACTTTCACCCTCAAAATCAATAGAATAAATTCTCATACATTGTTTCTATAATGAATTTAGAGAAATAAATTATGAATTTAAAATCAATAATGAATTTAGAAAATATTAAATCAATCAAAATTGTTCTATTATCCAAAAATGTCTATATAAGTAAATCTTAAGCTCAATCTTAAGCCTAACAATAACCCTAAGTGAACACTTGTATCTAATTCAACCTTAATATACGATTTAGCCCAAACCATAACCTTAACCTAACCTAGTGAACCTAACCCTAGTGCAAGCTCTCTAGCCCTGATTGAAATCTAACCTAATTAAACTCTAGCCGTGGTGAACTACCTAACCCTATTTGTTCTAACCTAGTATCTCTCACAAATGCAGGGATCAAGAAATTGCCAACTACGGTAAACCTTGGATAGTGATAAAACTACCTTATCTTTCATTAAGGTAGAATTTTTTTGTTATACAACATGCCCCTTGAAAATTGGAGATAGGCACTGCAAAAAGAAGGTAAACACTAATGAAAATGGTCAGTGGTATTGTGGAAGATGTGATAAAACTTTCCTTGAATGTGATTATAAATATATCAATGAAGTGGAAGACCATACTTCATTCACTTGGATTACAACTTTTGAAGAGTGGCAGAAGAAAATTATGGGTGTAACAACAAAAGAATTGAACATTTTGAAGCATGAAAAACAAGATGATGTTAAGTTTTCACACATTATACAAAAGGTCCTTTTCAACATATATATCTAAGTTAGTTAATGCCATTTTGTCATGATATACTTCTTTGATGCTGTCAATACTAAATCTAATGATTGATGAACATTTTTGCTTTTAAATTTATTGTTCTTGATTGATTGTTGTTATAGACAAGTTGGTATGATTTCAAATTTCAATGTGTACCCTTATATATGGGAATTGAGATAAACAATGACACAAACAATAATGAAATCAAATTGATTGCTTTCCAAATTCATATTCATGAAAATGTAAGCATTTTTTCAAGTCAATAGGCACCTTGGTAAAGATAACTCTCAGCATGTTTTACATATATTATTAATTAATATAGGTATGATAGTTAATTAAATTATTAACTATATTTTATTTGTATTATATATTGAATTGTTGAAAGATGTAAAAATCTTAATACTAAATATATAGGAAAATGGTTTAAAAATTACATATTTTTCAAAAAAAATATATTAATATCTTTCTCTACTTATCTCTCTCTCTCTCTCTCTCTCCCCTCTCTCTATATCTCCCTATATAGACTATCTTTCCATATCTCTCTCTCTCTCTCTCTATATATATATATATATATCCCCCCTCTATCTCCCTATCTCTCTATATATTTATTTCTCCATCTATCTCTCTCTATATCTCTATCTATTTTTATCCCTTTGCCTCTCTCATTCTATAGTCATCTCTACCTCTATCTATAGGGAGAGATACAAAGGTGAAGCATTGGACCTTCCCAAAGATCCACCAATCTCAACACTACTCCCAACTATTTTGAGCATTTAAGTACATATTGTATGCTAGATTAGGAGGCATGTGTGAAAGCTCATATTTATTGATGCAAAATAGGTCCAAAGTCACAAATTTGATGTAGAGTTAGTTATAGTTTTGTACAAAATTTCAAGTGCCACATAGAGCAAAGATATTCCATATTTTTATATCATGTCATCAAATTTGGCACTTCATCAAGATTTGTATCTTCATCAACATTAACAAAAGAAAAGGTATGTACTTGAATCTCTTGCATTTAAATTTTTCTATATATATAAATATTTTAATATTTTCCCTCAAATCCATAATATATATATTAGTGTGTATTTATTTATTGCAATAAAGAATTAACCTAAGTAACACATTAAGAATTCTAAGGATTTGTGCTTGGAAAAAATGCATAACAAATTTTTTTGTTGGATGTCGTGTTGTATAGTTTAGAAAAGTTCAAAATATGAATAGGATTTTAAGGCCATATATTATGGTAGCTTACAATGCAAAAGAAGGAAGGAAATCTATTATCAATTTTAATCTACAATTTAATACCATATGAAAAATCACATGTAGTACTATCTACAACTAATTCTTGACATATTAATTTTATAAAATACACTGGTACCATACAATAAACTTCTCCCAAGAAAGAAACCTAAGTGAACATTAATTGAACCCTAATTGTAGATTCATAACTCTAATCATAACCCTAATTGAACCCTAATTATAGATTCATAACTCTAATCATAACCCTAAGGGAACACTTATTGAACAGTAGTCCTAATTGTACCATAACCCTAACTTTGAACTATGGTTGAACTCTAATCCTAACCCTAACACTAATTCTTATCCTAATTGAACCTTAACCCCAACCCTAACACTAATTCTTATCCTGATTGAACCTTAACCCCAACCCTAATCTAGTTAACTTTTTTTTATAAAATTGTAGCAAGCCCATCTATACTTGGAGATTTATCCTTTTTATATATTCTAATATCCTTTACAATCTCATCCTTAGAGATATCTCTAGTAGGCCAATCATTGTCTTCCTCTTTGATTTTCCTAGGGATGACTTGTGCACAATGATCTTGGGATATTTTATAGTCCACATTGCTATCTTCAACAAAGAAAATATTTTAATAGAAAGATTGAAATTCATTTATAACCAAAGAAAGACCATTTATATGTTGATTATTCACCTAGATTTGGTAACATTGGAATCCTATTTTTCAATTGATAGCAGAGAATTTTTTTAGCAAGATCCTATCAATTAAATTTTTTAGCAAATATTAACTTCTTATATTAAAAATAATTTAAATATTTTAACACATGCATTAGATGGACCTTTGGTTTTTGATGATTTAGAGATATTATGTATTGATAATTGTGTGATTGAAAGGTTTAACAAATATAAGTCATTTGGAAAAGCCTATGAAATCTAGGTTGAGCAAGTGATTAGATATGGACTCTTTTGCATTGAAAGAGGTGTAATATTATATAAGGAAATTGAGGGGAAAAAAAAGGAACTAAATAATGATCTCCAAATAGTGAGAAAATAAGAATCTATCTAGAATTTAGTAATAATATATATATATATATATAAATTGATACAAATACACAACTAAACAAAAAAATTCTCATATTTATTTTAAATGTTTGATATATGTTATTCATTACATATTTTTTAAATTTTGTATGCTTTTGGTGGAGTTACTATTGGAAGGAGAATATAATTGTAAACTATATATATTTTAAGTAAATCTACATCTTTTAGTATTTAAAATTAGTTAAATAGTTTCCTCATTGATATCTTGTTTACTTTAACATACACCATAATAGAAGTTCACAAGCACATCAATCTTAGAGAAAAGATATATATTCATGCCCTTTTTCATTACTATTTTTGGTAAAATTTGAATAGATTGTCCTTTGTTCAATAACAAGTCTACAAGTGGGATATTCTTGTGTGAATTAATCTCATGACATTACCCTACCTTGCATAAGATCTACTAGTGCAAACTTGACATAGTAATTATCAACCCTACACATTTAAAATTTAAATTCAATTTAAATCTTGAGAGCACCCTCCCACTAATCATTGTGAGCTTACCTAATGCATGCTTATCTTGATTTGAATGTTGTATTTTACTTTAAAAAAATCATTTAAGCAATTAAAATGATCAAAGAGTATTAGGACAATGAGGATTTATCAAAAGAACATTTTCATTGAGAGAAATGTAATAACATTTTCTCATAACATATATCATCATGTCTCTAATCAGTATTCCTATGTCATGGAATTGGTTTGGTTAGGGCTCTAATTGAGGAGAACAAAATCCTCACAATTTAGCGCATTCCCTAAAAATGTTACTAAAAACTTTCTATATTGAGGTTCAAATATTAGAAGATCAACACAACTAAATTCTAAACATCAATTATTTGCTAGTTGATTCTTATGGTATAGATTTATATTTGCACACTAGTTCGGTTTCTCAGACATGGATATGAACCAAAGCAATACTTTGAGACATTTATTGACCATCTAGGGATCTAAATGAAGATAACACAAGCCTCACAATTTAGTAGATTTTGTAATACTATGTATATTCACTCTTATTATATTAATATATAAATATATAGGCTTATCAGCCTTTGCTTTAAAAAAATGATGTTTGTAAACATTGTCAATCCATAATAAAGTGTAAATGTTAAAAGATAAAAATCAATTTCAAAATTAATTTTTACTAGTTGATTATTGGAATTATAGATTGAAGCTTGTAGACTAGTTTTAGTTTTGTACACATATTTGAACCAAAGAAAAGAACACTTAATTCGCATATTTAAAGCATTTATAAAATCAAGTCCAAAACCTCTTTTAACACTTCAAATAATCATCTACATCTCAAAAACATCACATTTAATTCATTTAATTTAAATATCATCATCTAATATAAAAATAATATTATTTTTAAATAAAACATAATAAACATTTTTTCATTAAAATAAACAATTAAATATAATTAACATTAATAAATATTATAAATAAGATATAATCTTTTAAAAAAAAGTTATTATTAAAGTTATAAGAAAGATAAATCTTTTCTATTTCCTAACAAAGAAAATGAACCGATACTTCATAATATAAAAGGAACACTCACCACAATTCATGTAATGAAATGAATGTGGGATTAAGACTAAATCCCCCAATCCAATGACCTGAGCAAATGTGTAAAGTGGAAACAGAAAATGCGAACAGCTATGGAAGGAGAACGAGGAACGGGAATGGCAAGTGTAAACTGCAACGGTGGAGTACTACGGAAACATAGATTTGAAATGGTGCGGTTAAAGAAATGCTATAGAAACGAGAGAGAGGTTGGGTTAAGAGGGCCCCACATGGTGTTGGACATCTAAGGGAGTGTACCCTTAGAGTGTGTCGGTTAAGCCCGGCCCTCATATAATACATTGCATTATGGAGCTTAACTCTCTGATATATTACTACTTATCAAATCCTTTGTAAATAATTGTAAACTTATGACTCCATTTAAGCATTTAATTGATTTTCTTGAATCAAAGAAAAAACATAGACGCACAATTGAACAAATTCTCAAAAGAAGAATGACAACTTCATTAACATTTCATTCAAAATTCACTCAAATCCACATAAGGAGAGAAAATATATTAGAATTATACGTTTATTCATGCTTATAAGTCATATCCATACAATTTAAGATAATTTGCATATATTCATCCAAAACTCAAAATAGGCTATCTATTCTATTCCGTGCTTGGGGTTTTAATGCCAATGGCACCACAGATATCACTTCATCGGAGGACGATATCTTTCTACCCATATATTCAACTCAAAACCTAGCTAGAGCTTTCATCAGTTCTCTCCCTACAAATGAGCCTTGAATTCCCTTTTATATGACAAGGGAGCAACAAGCTTTAGGCTCAAATGTAATTTCACCACAAATTCTCATTTGAACAAAATCTCCATTGTATTTGAATTTCATTTCAAAACTTCCCACACGTTGAATCTGCAAAACATTTATAGTGCATGGACTGGGGTAGTGTAAAAGAATAGGGGAACACAAATTGTCATCAAAATCCCCTTGTCGCTATCCATGCAAAAAAACCAGGCAACCAAATTGCCACGAAGGCACCATAGCAACTTCTTATTTACTCGCCACCCTGCCCTTACCAACACTCAGACCCTGGTATACACACCCACTTCTAGTTGTTGCCCAATACGATAGACTCTCAGCCTCGTCTTCTTTCTTTTCCTTTCCCAATACGGTTCGAGTCGGTCCGCTTGGGGTTTTAATTTGAACAAAATCTCCATTGCATTTGAATTTCATTTCAAAACTTCCCACATGTTGAATCCACAAAACATAGTAGTGCACGAACTGGGGAAAGCTAAAAGAAAAGGGAACACAAATTGTCATCAAAATCCCCTTGTCGCTATCCACGCAAAAATTCCAAGAAACCAAATTGCCACGAAGGCACCACAACAACTTCTTATTTACCCACCACCATTCCCTTACCAACACTCTGACCCTAGTATACACACCCGCTTCTATTTGTTGCCCAATACGGTAGACTCTCAACCTCGTCTTCTTTCTTGTCCTTGCCCAATACGGTTCGAGTCGGTCTGCTTGGGGTTTTAACAACCAATGGCACCACAGCTATCTCTTCGTCATCAGAGAACAGACCGTGATTGAAGAGAGGTAAATACTGACAGTAGTCCAAGTCGGTCTTGGTTACATCATCAAAAGTGTTGCTCATAAGGTCAATGGGAGAGTGTTGGCATCCAGAGGAGCCATGCCGCCCATACCTTATTTTCCTACCAACACTAGTAATGGAGCACACCACCAACTGCTTTCCTTTGTCATCTACCAGTTGAGTAACAACATCCTAGAATTGCAACCTTCTACTGCATCTAGTAGGCACACACCTGGGCTTTTCAACCAAAGTACCTTCCTGAATAGCAGGACCGAGCTTTTGTGAGCTCAAACGAACAGACCTCCTTATTGACTTACTCATTTTCTCTTCTCAGACAAGCACTCAAACTTGATTAGACTCAACCCACAAAGTGCTCTAACTGCTACAAGAATGACACTATTAGTAGTAAATTCTTCTTCTATTTATTGTACGAGGTAATGGCAACCTTCATCAATGCTTAGTAAAAATGCATGTGCAAACATGGAAATTTGGTGGTGTATGTACTGTCATCATTTAACTAGAGCTACATGAGAATCCAAAGATCACCCTTCATGTAATGCCCCGCCACGCAACCCTAGAGGAAGTTGCAATTCACTACTTAAACGTACCAATTTTTTTTTTGTTTAAGTACAAATAACATGTAAGATGAATACATATTTCCAACAACCTCTAAGGCCACGAGACAAAGATTACTAAAAAAACCCAACAACAAATAACATTAACATAAACTGAAACATTAATCACTTAAGGAAATGAGACAACATACATTCCATACAAGATAAATTACAACAAGGATAATGAATACCTCAAGATTCCAATTTAACATTTAAACAATAGGGTTACAACACTCATTCCCTAAATGAGGCAATTCCAACCAAATGATTACATGATACAAATTCCACCTCGATAACAAATGAGGGGTAATAAAATAAAGATCATCTAAAAAGAACGAAGCCAGAAAAGCAACAGCATCCAACGATCCCTCCAACTGGAAATCATGAACACATGAACATGAAGAAGAACCAACGGAAAAAGACGCACGCCACCCGACCACGTGGAACCCAAAGGCCCCACTCCCTCCATGCTAGGAGATAGTAACAAGGATTTCCTAGACAAGACCATCTACCACTAGACACAGGCTTACACAAAAACTGAATTGAAACAACTACAATCACAAAGCCACTTAACATCTACAAACACAATGCCATTTAGCCACTACAGTCACAACATCACTTAACACGAAGTTACAATGCTTCCAGAGAACCATGATCATGTACATCGCACAATAACTGATTAACTGTCGACATAGGAAGAGTGTCATACATAAATTGCCATGAGTTACCCTAGCTCAACCTTCCTAGATTACCGGACCCCCATCTTGGGTTACCCTGGCTTGCCTCTACCGGCGCCGGACCCTCATGCAAAACTATGCGTCTCATCTCATCTCGAGCCTTATCATTCACTTGCTTCACGAGAGAGAAATTCATTATCTTATTAGTTTGAAAGATCCCCATTAATTCATTTAAATTATCACTTAGTTAAACTCTAGGTGAGTTACCCTAGCGCCCCTTTGTGTGCCGGACCCCCACCAAGAGCCACTCTCCTATCAACAACACACCCACAAGAAGAAACTACATAACACGACCTCTCCAAACCAAGGAGGAAACAGAACAAGGAACTTACTCCAACACTGGAGGAAAACAACGTACAAAACCCACTCCAACATTGGAGGAAACCAAATCACATTACCCTCTCCTACACCCAAGGAGGCACAAATCCCCGTTCGTGAAAACCGGGTGATCCACAAGGTATAATTATGCACATTTTCTACGACACACCAAAAGTTGACTTTCATAAAGACAACCCACAACAGGATACAAATCCCTATCAGGAAGACTTCAAACAATGACTCTATACTCCCAACATCAAACAAAAAAGAATAAACATTAAAAGTATTTCAAGCAATTAAATAAACTAAAATTCGGATTTCCTAAATCCACTCAAACACAGGTTTCATGACTTGCATTTATCCAATCAATTGATCCCATTTTTTTTCACGACATTGGAATATTTAAAGAACAGATCATTTACTCTAAATTTCATAACCATTTTCATAATCAAAACACTTTAATAATGTAGCTATCTGGTTAAAATTTAAATCAACTGTTCTCTCTAAATTCCATGATCACATACTAAAGATAAATCACTTGATTAAAAAAAACATTTAAGTTAACAAATAAATTCATCCTTTACTCTCAGTTCCGCAATCATAATAATCACAAGGTCGTTTAGAAGTTCTAGTTTAACATTTAACATTATTTAAATATACCAAATAAAGTAATATCTTATTGCAAATGAATCAATCAAATAACTTAAATTTAAACTTCCATTGATAAAATATAACAAATAACATATATATACTTTCTAATTAATTCCCATTTTAAAATCCTCATGATTAACATAACATATATTTTTGAACTTACTAAAACCCCTTTAATTTATTATATATTAATGATATTATATTTTATATAATATACAATATTAAATATTATATATAATATATCAAATATAATATAAATAATATATATAAAACAATTAGGATTAAAATAAAATAAACAAACTTTAACTAAAGAAAATAGAAATTGCATTTAAAATAACCAAAGGCTGAAGCCCTGGCATGCAGGCCCCCACCGTCCATGGCGGCTGAGCCTGTGTACTCCACACACAGTGACCCGCCCACCAGCCGGGCGGCGGAGCCTGTGCGCTGAGCGCACAGTGCCGCCTCCCTGCCGGGCGGCAGAGGCTGTGTGTGGGCCACACAGTGCCCGCCTCCCCGCGGGGCGGCAGTGGCTGTGTGCTTCGCACACAGCGCCGCCTCCCTATCGGGCGGCAGCCGCGGTGGCAGCGGCAGTGGGGTGGGGTTTGACCTCCCACCTCACAAAAAAAAAAACAAATTTTTTTATTAATTTAATCTCTGCGTTTTTCCAGAAACAAAAATCAATAAAAATTTTATGGGTTCTACCCAAAATTTTAAATTATCTAAAAGCACAAATATATTTGTATATATATTTGTGGGTATTTCCATATATCAATATATATGGTTGTATTCACAAATACATATACCCAAATTTTGATTTCATACACAAATTATGAAAATAATCTATCTAAACCTATTTCAAGAATAGAATTTTATTTCAAACAACAAGATGGGTTTTCAAAAACTAGATCTCACATGGAGTTTTCTTTTATTTTCTTTCAATAACTTGGTATAAATTCCATGTTTGCTTTCAATTTCCCAATCAAACTACCATTTAGCAAATTTAAGAGTTCTTCCATGAATTCCATTGAATCTCAAACTATATTTTCAATTCATTCCAAAATGGCAAGAAGATGAAAGGAGAAAGTATGATACCTTATGTTTTCTCCAAAATTTGCAAGCCTCCTCCATGAAGATTTTCAAACACTCTTTCAACTCCACCCAAAACTCCAACCAAGAATCCATGGAGACATTCAAAGAAAACCCTAAAAATAAAAATATATCCTTTTTTTTCCCAAAACTCCCCAAATTCACATTCAAATTCCCCTTCTAATTCCAATTCTAATTCTAATTAAATTCAAATGCAAATGAAAACTTACTTTCAAATTCAAACTAAATTCAATTTCCACTTTCAACTTCACAAATATCCTTTGCCAAAAAGTCAACTACTTCCAAAAATATCCTTTCTACCCCAAAGTCTTTGCATAAGAAAACATTGGAATTTTTTTAATAACTTTAAACAATTTTCCCAACTCCAATTTGAATTCAAAATATTTTAGTATTTTATATTCAACAAAAGAATGAAATCTTTTACACTTTTAATTCCTAGGGATAATTTAATTAATTCACACAATTAATTTAAATTATCAATAGAATAAATCTAATTCAAAATTAGATTATTTTATTAATTCAATTAAATTAATTAATTAATCACTAATTTTCTAACATCTCAATAAGACAAAGCATTCATCATTTATAATTTTCAAAAGCTATTTAATCACTTTTAGCTTGCAACTAAACACATTTAATCATTAATTAGACTACGCAAGTCATTCAATAAACTTTAAATTTGCAATTAAATAAACACTCACGGGGAATTGACCAAGTTAAAACAACTGACCCCGACGACAACCCAACAACACGCTATGACTAGGGTGATGACTTGGTTCAGAAAACCTAGCTACTATCTCCCAATTAATTTTTGTTGGTCAATGGACATGCTCAGACCTGGAAACCAGTTGGAGTCGATGTCATGTACCTGCCAACCTGCAACAAAGAGCATGTCGAACGTGCATATATACATAATATGATCCATCACACCGTGAAGAGGAAATCTCAGAATCGTAGGGCACTCGCAAGCGAGTGATACAATCCCGTCCCTTTCACCAATACAGTATCATTAACTGACACGTCTAACATCAAGGATAAGCTCAATAACATAAACATCATTTAATCAGATATATTCTAAGTTACTCCAAATCATGACATAAGGATAACATCGGAATAAAAGAACATCACATCAACATATAACTTCCACATTATAAGCATACTCAAATATACAAAGAACCTTGCCGATCAAAGAGTCAAAACAGAGGGGTGTTACACTTCATGATTGCCAACAACAACATCTTCACACAGATTGAGATCGACGTGTCTACACAAGCAAGGAACAATTCATTAATGCTTCACCAACCTTCATCTTCCTCTTGCCAGCTAGCAAGGAACAACAGAGATTTACATTAGCTTTTGATCTTCATTGTCGATCTAAAACCACGGGTTATGAGCTCAATAGTGGAGATTGGACCCCACATTCCATACAGGACACACATCTGCATTTTGCTAACCTCGCGCCAAAAAGTAGGGCCACACCTTAGGTCTGCAAGTTGGCGGGGTACGATTGAGATCTTCTCCCATATCTTTGAATCTGGAAAACCTACACATTGTACAGTTAGTATTTAATGAAAGGCTTTGGCTAAGCCGTCGGTGACATGACCACTGGAGTTAATGGCTTAGGCTTACGTCACCGGATTAAAATTAAAACCCAACTTTGATTTTAATGCTTTATTTCCTCTGCAAGGTTTTATTTCCTAATTCTCATTTGGACCCATTAAATTCTTATCCCAACCCTAACAAGAACAAATGATTAAGCTAAGGATTGTATTTGTTGTTATAACTTTAGTTCTAGAGAATTCTTAATTACCAATTCTTATTTATGAATTTGTATATGAATCCAATTGAATGCCTTTCCATATCATTATGGAAAATTTTATTATTGCAACCCTAACTATAACACTAATTAAACCTTGAACCTAACCTAATTGAACTCATATTATAACCCTAACTCTAACACTAATTGAACTATAATCGTAACCCTAATTGTATCAAAATCCTAGAGAACTCTAATTGAACCCTAACCCTAAAATAGACAATAATCCTTACCTTAATTGAACCCTAACTGTAATCCTAGCCCTAATTTAAGACTAACCTTAACCCTAACCTTAATTAAACCCTTATTGAATTATAACCCTAATTGATCCCTAACCCAAATTAAATACTAATTGAACCTTAAGCCTAAGTGAATAGCAACCTTAATTAAACTCCAACCATAATCCTATTTGAATTTTGACCCTAATCATAACCATAATTCAACCCTAACCTTAATTGAACTCTAACCTTAAACATGAGTTCAATTAAGTTTAAGGTTCAAATAGGGTTAGACTTTAATTAAAATTAGGTATAGGATTCTATTAGGATTAGGGTTGGGGTTGGGGTAAAGATTAAGGTTCTATGATAGAGCTTGGGGTTAGTGTTAGGGTTCAATTGGGGCAAGGGTTAGTATTAGGGTTAGGGTTATGGTTCAATTAGGGTTTCATTAATGTTAGTTTTAGAATCATAGTTATGTTTAGGGTTGGATATAAAATTAGAGTTAGGTTTGAAGTTAATTAGTGTTAGTTTTAGGGTTTGGTTTATGGTTAGACTTATAATTAATGTTATTATTGGGATTAGATTCTATCACTTTAATAAAAATAATCTTCTATAAATTCATTCAAATTTTTTTTGAAATTATATAATTTAAAATATTTTCAAATTTACCTATGTTGATATATGAGAGGTATAGAAAATCTAAACTCTATACAATTTATAGTTAACTTGACATTGTGTATAAAAAGTTTTAAGTTATGAATGTTATAATATAACAAGAGCTGCAGAGTAGTGAAGTTCCTGCCAAAAAGTTTTAGAATAGTTTTGTTTGTATTTGTTGTGTATTGCAAAAGGCCTGGATCAAACATCAGAAATCTCAATTGAACCCATATGCTCTTTTTGTTGATTGTAGAGTAGTGGAAAAAAGCATTGCAATATTCATTAGACGAAGACCACAAGGTAGAGGATTAATTGATGAAGTTATTCTTGAATCCTCTTCATAGGAAACATGACCAACTAATTGGTATTCTCTTTTAGCACTAGGATCATACAAAAGTAGAAGCAATAGTTTTAATTTTCTATATATATATATTTTTTTTATTCAAGGGGTAAACGCTTTTGACCGGAGCTATGAACCGATACAACCATTCAACAATACCACCCCAACGGGGTTTGAACCTTTATGGAAAGAACAACAATGCCACCTATAAACCAACACACCATGCCAATACCGGCTTAATTTGCTATATATTAACCATCTTTTACTTACAAACTTTTTTTGAAAAAGGCAGTTAGAAGGTGTCATACCTCTACTGCATTTAAGCCAAGATCAATTAGTATTGCACCAGGTTTCAACCAATCACCATGAACCAAATTTGGCTCGCCTACTATCTAGAATCACAACTACGTACTACAGACTCATCACTGTGTGAACTGATGTTTATCTAGGGTATTAATTGTTTAACTTAGACATTGATTTGTATACCCTTGGCTTCCAAATCTTCTTGTCTCATTTAAATTTTTGTCAACATCACTATCTCTGGATAAGTCAACCAAATTCTAAGGTCATCTCTAGATGGGCATGCTCTCTGCCAAATATGATGAACTAGGGCATGAATGAACTAAATGTGTTACATATCCATCAATGTTAAATTATTTGGATGATCAGAAAAACTTCAAGAAATTGTAGACATAAAGAGAAAGATTAAATAAAAACTAAATGAGATACACTCTTGACAATCTTTGTTTGGGATTTTCACTGCTATTTGGTTCTATGTTATATTATTTTCAAAATTAGAAGTTTTTTTATTATGATCAATTAGAATAGACTCTACAAGAAATGCATAAATATATTGTCTTATGTAAGAAGCCCACGAATAGAAATAATAATTTGTTGATAAATCACAAGAGATAACTCTTTGCAGTCAAACACAAATCTCTAGATTTTTCACACTGATCCAATAATTATCGCCAATGAATTAGAACAAGTAGTATCAATCTTAGTTCAATGATATATGTCAATGTCAAATTCATAATTAACAATAAATTTTAGATACTCCACATTGGACACTAAAACAAATTGAAAAGTTGTCTTTATTTGGATCTCCTCTAGAAACTCATCTATCTT
>VDFB02001945.1:0-21754 GCA_007258455.2 Sequoia sempervirens
TGAATAAAAGTTGATGAAGTTTTAAGTTCAATTCTTGCATAAAGTGGTTGATGCTTGCTAAGGGGATCCTCTTAGTGAGTATCTGTAATTAGTTATTTATCTCCTATTGATTATAAGTTAGATTTCATTCTTGAAGGTTTCAATGCAAACTCAATCTTATATTGTTCCTACAACATCGGGAATCCATCCCTGTGTTTGTTCCTGCAGCATAAGACCAGTTCATAGTTTGTTTCTTAGTCATAGTTGTCATGATTTCTGCTTTGATTAAGTTATGCTTAAGTTAAGAAGACTTTACATTACATTCTTGCAGCATAATTATAATTCCTTCCAAGCATTTATTTATGGTAAATTGTGACTGAAACTAGTTCTTAGTGCACATACAGTGCCACTCCATTTCAAGTATACATTCCTTGGTTTGACAATGTAAATGAATGACCATAAGAAGATGTTAGTCACCTGCTGGGATGTCTAATTCCCAGGTTAGAATTTTCCATGACTTTTATATTCTATGTTGCATGCCCATAATAAAGGTTTCCTTTTTAAGGAAGCCACTTTCTCCACTTTTCATTCATCACCACCATTCATTTCCTCTTCTTCCACGTCACCCATCCATGTCATCCATCCTATCATATCACCCTCATTTATGGTTTCAATTCTAGCCATCATTTCATGATAAGTTGTGATCTTTCCCAACATATACGAGCACTTATTACAAGGTACACAATATCTTTTATTGTCTCGTCATTTATTTATTTCATTTATTCATTAATTGCTATGTACATATCAGTCATTATTGCCTATTCTTCGCTTATCCTTTTATGCATGTGTGGACACATGCCAAATTTTTAGTAGGGGGTGGAGATAATCCATTTTAACTTTTTCTTATGCCACAGTCACAATTGTTAAGACATTTTTATTTTCTTGTACTTACCAAGTATGACTGTGTGCTTCCATCCTAAACAATAGTTAACTAGTTGATTTGAGTAGTTTTTAACAATCATTTCATGCAATTATCCTTTGTGTCATTCTTGGAAATGTAAAAAAAAGTGGCAGTATGGCAAAAAGAAGAAGGGCATAAGAATTTTTTCAAATTTCCAGAAGAAGTTTGAGTTTCAAGAATCTCAGCAGGGATAATTTATGAATATGGGTGGCCAGTTAGTAAGACATGAGCTTGCAACTCATGAACCCTTGACGCAAAATCCTCAAGTGGTTCAGGCATTCATCAATTGCGGTTGGCTGAATTATTTTCTAAGGATAGATTCCTTTAATGAGGAAGTTGTAGGTGACTTTTTGAGAACTTTTTCAGAGGAAGCTGGTGTAAGTTTGTGATGGTCGTTATGAAGAAGCTGATTGAGAGTAACGGCTTAGAACGCGGAAGATTTTCTTCGGGGAGAGATGTCTCTGATAGGGAAAAATTCACAATACCAACAGATGGACCCTTGGAGGTTTCCAAACAAGGATGCAAACGGGTGTCACTACCTCCTCCATACTTGGAATATGCTACCTTCATAATCAAGGACTTGACTTGTGAGGGACATTTTTCCTATTTGCATTCCTATCATTTTAAACTATTGAGTCATATGAGGCATGGTTTAGCTGTCAATGTTCCAAATTTTTTGTTAAACCTTTTGAAACAATGTGCCCATGAAACCTAGAGGGGTAGAGACAACTCTATCGCCCATCATGCCCTTACTAAATTCTTGATCGAGCGTTCCTTGAGGGATGTATCACCCCTTTCTTGGCAAGAATTTGTTGCCCAAAAGAGTCTGCAACCTCCAGAGCCTCCTAGAGAACTCCCTACGTAGCACAAGAAAAATAAAAAGAGAGTAGAATCTACAAGTAGGGAAGCAAAGCAAGAATCATCTTCTCCTGCAGCACTTAGTCCTGCAGCCTCCACACTAGAGTCCTCTACCCGAGTACAAACCAAGTTTGCTGGTAGAAAAGAAAAAGGGAAAACGAAGGTAGGAGAATCATCTGAGAAAAACAAACCCCAAAATCTGACTCATGTTCAAAGCAAAACATTCTACTCCTCCTCTCGACATCTTCCCATTCGCGGTTTCTCCTATAGTATACTAGTAACTCTGGTTCTCTTGTCTTCTCCCTCTTGAGTCCTAAATCCTCTAGGAAAATTAGAAAGAGAAAGCCACGAGGTGTATTGTCTGACTATTACTTCAAAAAACATTTTCCAAAAGAGTTTCATCAGTAAATAGCGTAAGATTACCTCCAGCCTCGATAACTAAAATTATAATAATTCACGAGGAATCTGAAAGTCTAGTCATGATGTTTCTCATAATGTATCTAAGAATGTCACAGGCCATACACATTGTTCACGGGAACTACAAATTGGGACATTGGAGTTGAGAGTAGAGACATGGTGGCTGGTAATGAAGGGGATGCCAGTCTTGATGACTTGACAAACGAATGAAACCAGGATTTTAGAAGAAACACAATCTCCTCCTGAGCAGCAACAGGAGTCCATCCTGCAGCAAGAGGAAGAACAACTTGAACAATCTGAAGTGTCCAATGAAACCCCATTACCCCCTGAAACTTCTCGAGCATTGGTTGTTTATAAAAGGACATTGTTGATTGAATATTTGGAATATCTTAGGACTACATGGAGGCCTGTTACATTTCAAACTTTGAGTTTTTGCCATTTAGCTAGAACTAAAATTGAACAAAGTCTTTGGGAAGAAAGAATAATTTGAGGAAATTGAAAAACAAAACAGAAATGAAGAAATGAAAGAAAATTGATGGAAGTAGTAGAATAACTGGTAAAATTATGGAATGTAGACCACCGCCTAGGGTATATGCTATGTGCCTTAAAGAGCAATTTCTTTGGTTCCAATTGATGAGAATTTCAAGAAATTTAGACCCTGTCATTCACACAACTAAGGAATTTTATGATGCATATCAAGTAGCACCCAGTTGGCTGAAAAATTCTTTATGTGAGTTTTATTTACATGGTTTGCTAATTCCCTCTGAAATAGAGTGGAATCCACTTCTCTACATTGGTGACATTCATCTTAGGTAACTCATGTCTTGGGCGGCCAATGAAACTAACTATGGAAGACAATTAGAGGCTTCTGAAGAGGCTAAAAGGAATGAACCTATTCCACTACGACCTGAAAACTTAGCTCCCCACACAATTCTAAGAACTTGGCTTACTGTTGTGTATGGATTCAATGATCAGACAAAAAGAATGAAAATATTTGATATCAAGAAGTAGGTGTATGATGAGTTCAAAGACCAAACATATCTGTTTTGAAAGCTTTCACTTCCAGAATTGAAACAAGGTGGAAAAAACTGACTATTGGTCTGAGGAAATCTGAGCCTCATAGCCCTCTGAACTTTAAGGTAGCCATCAAAAGGACAACGAAGTATATGCAGTTTGGTCTCCAGAGAAGGTTTGAGTTATGGTTACCATTAACATTTTGACCTCCAGTTTTGATGTGGCCACTTTACCCTTATTGGGCTACAGATGTTAATGAGGATGCAGAAACCTGTAGATATGAGAGATGGAAAAGTTTCAGAGGTTTCTACTACAAATTTAGAACTTCATTACAGGCCATACTTCTCCTCTGATTTCAAAACAAATAAGCAATGTTGAGAGGACCATCATTGGGGATAAGTGGGGCAAATATTATAGGCGAAACCGCTACTCATGAATTTTGAACAATATGATGTATTTTTAATACCCTTACTCTGTTGATAGTTGTTTTGCTCTTTGATTAAAACTTTTATCTAAATCAGGTAGCCTCCTGTAGCAACACATTCTATATTCTTGCAACTTAACATCTCTATATTGCTCTTTTAATTATACATTTGACCTCGAATGGTGATATATATAATGCATGTGGTTTTGGATAATGGTAGTTTAATAGCATACTTTGATTAATAGTGTGTGTAAAATATTATTTTCTACGTGCTTTCTTTTCACTTCTAATAGCCATATGCATGTGAGTTATTTGAAGGAAGCATAGATGGTCAAAAGCGCAATGAATCTCGGCCCTACGATGAGTCCATTTTCCAACACACATTGTGGGGAAGTTGTTCAACAAGGCGGCCTCTTTGTTCCGGGTCATTGGAAATCAAATGATCATTATTATAGGAAGAGTGGAATACTAATTCTCTCTTAATCATGTTGAACATATATACTTTCGTTTCATAAGTTTGTTCCTCGATTTAGGATGGGCTGTACATCTTTCTACTTCAAATTAAATGGTTAGTTTCTCTAATATAAATAAAATTGTCCTCCTATGAGTGAGCCAAAACATGGTGTGTTAAAGTTAGTATTATAATAATGAAAGCAGTGTTTTTGTTTGTTTCTTACAATGAGAACCAGTAGTATATATGATTCAATTTTATGAATAAAAGCTGATGAAGTTTTGAGTTCAATTCTTGCATAAACTAGTTGATGCTTGGTAAGGGGGCCCACTTAGTGAGTATTTGTAATTAGTTATTTATCTCTTGTTGATTATAATTTAGATTTCATTCTTGAAGGTTTCAGCACAAACTAAGTCTTATATTGTTCCTGCAGCATCGAGAATCCATCCCTGTATTTGTTCCTATAGCATAAGGCTAGTTCATAGTTTGTTTCTTAGTCATAGTTGTCATGATTTATGCTTTGATTAAGTGATGCTTAAGTTAAGAAGACTTTATATTACATTCCTGTAGCATAAGTAGAATTCCTTCCAAGCATTTATTTCTGGTAAATTGTGACTGAAACTTGTTCTTAGTGCACATACAGCGCCGCTCCATTTCAAGTATACATTCCCTGGTTTGACAATGTAAATGAACAACCATAAGAAGATGTTAGTCACATACTAGAATGTCCAATTCCCAGGTTAGGATTTTCCATGACTTTTATATCCTTTTGTGGGTACGACCACTGAGTAGCTCATATGTTTCAGATAGTTGTTTTCAGCAATGTTTCCTACAACAATTGAATCCTGAGAGTCTGCCACCTAAATTTCTTGCAGTATATCACAATTTTCTTTCATGTGAAATATAGACACCACCTTTATTGACAGCCTCCATGAATGATCTTACCAAGCAAGTAGAGTGTCTCCAAGTTGTTGTGAACATAATAATAAGTTTTCCAATCTCTCAACAAATTGCCTAGTCCTGTGCTGCCAAGATCAACTAGAAAACTTCATAGGTTCACTATGGGGATATGAAAGGAATAGATTCTCAACTCTATACTCATAGGATCTAGATTAAGGAAGACTGTTTACCTGTTAGGTAGCCTCAAAGACGGATAAACCCAGCACTCAGGGAAATAGTTAAAACGGAGCTCCAAAAAGTGCTTGATGTTGGTTTTATCTACCCAATTTCAGACAATTAGTGGGTATCGCCATTGGTGATTGTCCCTAAAAAAGGTGGAAGAAATGGAGAGTTTGTGTACAGACTACGAGGAGTTAGACACAACAACTAAAAGGATCACTTTCCACTACCGTTTGTTAACCAAGTGCAGTCATTGTCAGTAGTGTTCTCCTTTTTGGATGGATATAGTGGGTATATAATCAGAACAGGAATTGCCCTGAGGATCAAGATAGGCTTAACTTTTGATCCATGGGGCACTTGCCTACCCTAACACCTTTTGTCCACTATGTAATGCACCTACAACATTTCAAAGGGCAGTGATCAGTATTTTTGCTAACATTTCCCATGATTCTATGGAGATCTACATGGATGACTTCACCACTTATGGAGTTACTTATGAAGAAGCATTAGCAAATTTGGAGAAAGTGTTGAAAAGATGTAAGGAGCAAAATTTGTCTTTGAATAGTGAGAAGTGTTTTATGATGATGCAAGAGGGAATTGTTTTAGGCCATCATATCTCTCAAGCAGGAATTCAAGTTGATCCTGCAAAAATTGAAGTCATTCTAACTTTGCAAACATCTATAAAACAAAAGGATGTTAGAAGCTTCCTAGGACATGCTGGATATTATAGAAGATTTATCAAAGATTTTAACAAAATAGTCAATCCATTATATGCCTTATTGACTAAGGATTCTGAATTTAACTAGACTGAGGCCTGTGACAAATCTTTCCTACAGCTTAAGAACTTACTTACTCATGCACTTTTTTTTCAAGGACCGAAGTGGAGTCTACCCTTTCATATACACACAGATGCTTCTGATTATGCCATATGGGCAGTTTTAGGACAAAAAGAGAATTCCATAGAGCATTCCATATATTTCATTAGAAAAAACCTTCAAGGCCCTGAATTAAACTATACTATCACAGAGAAATAATTGCTAGCAGTTGTGTATTTCCTGAACAATTTTTGACATTATGTCATTGGTTACCAAATATTTTTCTATATAGATCATGCAGCGATAAGGTACCTCATGAATAATCCTGCCATATCTGGCAGATTAGCAAGATGGCTCCTATTGTTGCAGGAATTTGATATCACAATTATTGATAAGCCAGGCCAGGCTAATGTGGTGGCTGATTTCTTGTCAAGACTTCAAACAACTACACCTACCACCCCTGAGGTAATTGATGATAGCTTTCCCGATGAACATCTGTTTTCTATTGCTGCTCAAACTCCATGGTATTTAAATATTGCAAATTATTTAGTAGCCAACAAGATCCCAACCCACTTCTCACTAAAGGAAAGACAATTGTTGGTAGAGAAAAGTTTTAACTTTTCATAGATTGCAGACTATTTATTTTACATAGGACCTGACCAAGTCATGAGAAGGTGTGTTAGGGAAGATGAGACCTATGACATTTTGCATGCCTATCATGATGAGCCATGTGGTGGGCACTTTTCAGCCAAGAGAACATCTATGAAAGTGCTTGCTACAGGATACTATTGGCCCACATGACACAAAGATGTTGCAGCCTACACCAAAAAATGTGACAGATGTCAGTGCATGGGGAGACCAAGGTCTGATGAAATGCCCCTGTATCCTCAAGTGGTAGTCAGTCCCTTTGAAAAGTGGGGCATGGATTTTTTTGGGCCTATTGATCCTCCATCCAACGAAAAATAATACATTTTGGTTTGCATTGATTATGTAACCAAGTGGGTGGAAGTGAAAGCAATGACACATGCCCGTGACAATAAAGTTGTTGAGTTCCTGTATGAGAAAATTTTTACTCAGTTTGGAGTCCCAAGGGAACTTGTTACTGATCAAGGAGCTCAGTTTACATCAAACTTAATCACTACATTGATGAATGATTACAAGATCAGGCACAAAAAGTCTAGCCCCTATCATCCTCAAGCCAATGGTTAGGCAGAGGTTACCAATAGAGAAATTGAGGCAATCCTTACTAAGATAGTATAATTACACAAGAAGGATTGGAGCAGTTGCCTTCCTGAAGTAGTTTGGGCCTATAGGACAACATGGAAAATAGCTACAGGGTTTACTCCTTTTGAGTTACTCTATGGAAAAACTGCCATGTTGCCAATAGAGTTTGAGGACAAGACCTTGAGGACTGCTCTCTAGCTTAACATTGATATTTCAGAAGCCCAAAAAGAATGCCTCCTGCAGCTGAATGCATTGGATGAGATAAGGAAAGCTGCCCTACAACATACTGAAGCTATCTAGCAACAAAGAAAAAAATGACATGACCAACATATCAGAACTAAGCAATTCTCTGATGGTGATTTGGTGCTACTCTATGACTCCAGGTACAAGGAAAATCAAGGTAAACTCACCACAAGATGGCTTGGTCATTATGAAATAGAAAATGTGTTTGATAATGGTTCAGTTCAGTTAGCTACAATAGATCCTGTCTGATTCAAGCTATTGGTTAATAGACACCATCTTAGGTTGTATCATAAGCCAACATCCAAAGAAGAATTTATGAAGCAATTTGTTTCGGATGCGGCCACTGATCTTCCTACAGCAAAAGGCTTTGACCTTTCTCCTGCAACATCTCTTTAAAATTCTATGTTGCATGCCCATAATAAAGGTTTCTTTTTTAAGGAAGCCACTTTCTCCATTTTTCATTCATCACCACCATTCATTTCCTCTTCTTCCACGTCACCCATCCATGTCATCCATCCTACCGTATCGCACCCTCATTTATGGTTTCAATTCTAGTCGTCATGTCATGTTGAGCCGTAATCTTTCCCAGCATGTACGAGCACTTATTATAAGGTACACGATATCTTTTACTGTCACATCGTTTATTTATTTCATTTATTCATTAATTGCTATGTACATATCAGTCATTATTGCTTGTTATTCACCTATCCTTTCGCACATGTGTGGACACATGCCAAATTTTTAGTAGGGGGCAGGGATAATCCATTTCAACTTTTTCTTATGCCACTGTCATAATTGTTAAGACATTTTTATTTTCTTGTACTTACCAAGTACGATTGCGTGCTTTCATCCTAAACAACAATTAACTGCTTGATTTGAGTAGTTTTTAACAATCATTTCATGCAATTATCCTTTGTGTCATTCTTGGAAAAGTAAAGAAAAGTGATAGCATGGCAGAAAGAAGCAGGGTAGAAGAAGTTTTTCAAATTTTCAGAAGAAGTTTGAGTTTTAGGAATCTTAGTAGGGATAATTAGTGAATATGGGTGTCCAGTTAGTAATACATGAGCCTATAGCTCATGAAACCTTAACAAAAAATCCTCAAGTGGTTTAGACATTCAACAATTGCAGTTGGATGAATTATTTTCTGAAGATATATTCCTATAATGAGGAAGTTGCAGGTGAGTTTTTGAGAACTCTTTTAGAAGGAGAAGCTACAGTGTGGGGTTTGATAGTATTCATTACAGAAGAGCAGATTGCATAAATAACTGGGCTTCCGTTAGTAGGAAGTTTTTTTTCTTCAAGGAGAGATGTTGTCTCAGCTAGGGCATAATTCACAATACCAACAGATGGACCCTTGGAGGTTTCCAAACAAGGATGCAAACGGGTGTCATTGCCTCCTCCATACTCAGAATATGCCACCTTCATAATCAATTACTTGACTTGTGAGGGACATTTTTCCTATTTGCATTCCTATCATTTTAAACTATTGAGTCATATGAGGCATGGTTTAGCTGTCAATGTTCCAATTTTTTTGTTAAACCTTTTGAAACATTGTTCCCATGAAACACAGAGGAGTAGGGACAACTCTATCGCCCATCATGCCCTCATTAAATTTTTGATCAAGTGTTCCCTGAGGGATGTATCACCCCTTTCTTAGCAAGAATTTTTTGCCCAGAAGGGTCTACAACCTCCAGAGCCTCCTAGAGCACTCCCTGCACAACACAAGAAAAAGAAAAAGAGAGTAGAATCTACAAGTAGGGAAGCAGAGCATGAATCATCTGCTCCTACAATCCACTTAGTCCTGCAGCCTCCACACCAGAGCCCTCTACCCAAGTACAAACCAGGTTTGTTGGTAGAAAAGAAAAAGGGAAAACGAAGGTAGGACAATCATCTAGGGCAGAACAAACCCCATAATCTGACCCTCATGTTCAAAAGTGAAAACGTTCTACTCCACCCTTTCCTGCAACATCTTCCCCTGTAGCAGTTTCTCCTATAACAATGCTTGTTTCCACTACAGTTTCACTATCATCTTCTCCTGCTGAGTCTAAATCCTCTAGGAAGGTTAGAAAGAGGAAAGCCACGAAAGTGTGTCCTGCAACTATTACTTTGGAAACATTGCCAAAAAGAGTTTCATCAAGGAAACAACGTAAAGATACCTCAACCTCTATTCAACCTAAAATTATAGTAATTCCTAAGGAATCTGAAGAATTCAGTCATGAGGTTTCTCATAATGTATCTGAGAATGTTCCACAAAGTCCATCTGTTATTCCTGGGGAAGTGAAAACTAAGAAAGTGGAAGTTGAGGAAGCAGAACATGGTAGTGGTAATGAAAGGGGGATGCCAAGTCTTGATGACTTGGCTGAAGCAGTTAGGAAAGTTTTAGAAGAAACACAATCTCCTCCTTAGTAGCAACAAGATTCCATCCTTCAGCAAGAGGAAGAACAACTTGAACAATTTGAAGTGTCCATTGAAACCCCATTACCCCATGAAACTTGTCGAGCATTGGTTGTTTATAAAAGGACATTGTTGATTGAATATTTGGAATATCTAAGGACTACATGGAGGCATGTTACATTTCAAACTTTGAGTTTCTGCCATTTAGCTAGAACTGAAATTCAACAAAGTCTTTGAGAAGAAGAAAAGAAGAAATTGAAAGACAAAAATAAGAAATGAAAGAAATGAAAGAGAAAATGGATGAAACGGTGAAGATAACTGGTAAAATTATGGAATGTAGACCACCACCTAGGGTATATGCTATGTGCCTTAAAGAGAAATTTATTTGGTTCCAATTGATGAGAATTTCAAGAAATTTAGACCCTATCATTCACATAGCTAAGGAATTTTATGATGCATATCAAGTAGCACCCAGTTGGCTGAAAAATTCTTTATGTGAGTTTTATTTGCATGGTTTGCTAATTCCCTCTGAAACAGAGTGGAATCCACTTCTCTACATTGGTGACATTCATCTGAGGTCACTCATGTCTTGGGTGGCCAATGAAACTAACTATGGAAGACAATTAGAGGCTTATGAAGAGGCTGAAAGGAATGAACCTATTCCACTACGACCTGAAAACTCAGCTCCCCACACAATTTTGATAAGTTGGCTTACTGTTCTATATGGATTCAATGATCAGACAGAAAGAATGAAAATATTTGATATCAAGAAGCAGGTGTATCATGAGTTCAAAGACCAAACATATCTATTTTGGAAGCTTTCATCTTCTAGAATTGAAACAAGGTGGGAAAAACTGACTTTTTTTCTAAGAAAATATGAGCCTTATAGCCCTTTGAACTTTAAGGAAGTCATCAAAAGGATAGAGAAGTATATGCAGCTTGGTCTCCAAAGAAGGTTTGAGTTATGCTTACCATTAACATTTCGACCTCCAATTTTGATGTGGCTACTTTACCCTTATTGAGCTACAGATGTTAATGAGGATGCATAAACCCACAGATATGAGAGATGGCAAAGTTTCAAAGGTTTTTACTACAAATTCAAAACTTCATTACAGTGCCATACTTCTACTGATTTCAAAGAAACAACTAGAAAGCTTAATGCTGGAGGACCATCATTAGGATAAGGAGGGGGAAAATGATGAGCTCGAAATATGCTCATAATTTGAATATTATGATGTATTTTTAATACCCTTACTCTTATTGTTGATAGTTGTTTTAACTCTTTGATTAAAGGTTTTTTATCTAAAATCGGGTAGTATCCTATAGCAACACATTCCTATATTCCTACAACTTAACATCTCTATGTGTCTGTATTAATTCCTTTGTTTGACCTCCTGAATGACTGATATAATGCATGTGGTTTTTGGATAATAAAATGGATTTAATATGTGATTAATGAATGTGTATCGTGTTATTTTCCACACGTGCTTTCTTTCGCTTCTATCGCCATGTGCATAGCAGGTTGTTGAAGGAAGCATGAACAAGTAAAAGTGCAACAGATCTCAGCCCTGTAGTAAAGTCCATTTCCAGCATGGCATCGAGGAAATTGTTCTAGCAAAGACTCTCTGACCGGGTCGTTGGGAGGAAATCTAAATTATCATTAATACAGGAAGAGTGGAATACTAAATTCTCTCTGAATCATGTTGAACATATATGTTTTCATTTATGAGAAGTTTGTTCCTCGATTTCAGGATGCATTTATGTCCACGTCTTTCTCTATTAGAGTTAGGTAGTTAGTTGCTTTTCTAATATAAATAAGTGTTCCTCGTGCGTGAGTGAGCAATAGAGTGTGTAAAAGTTAGTATTATAATGAGAAACGGCGTTTTGTGTTAGTTTTCTTACAAGCAGAACAATCAATGTATATGATTCCAAGTTTATGAATAAAAGCTGATGAAGTTTTGAGTTCAATTCTTGCATAAATTGGTTGATGCTTGGTAAGGGGGCCCACTTAGTGAGTATTTGTAGTTAGTTATTTATCTCCTATTGATTATAAGTTAGATTTCATTCTTGAAGGTTTCAATGCAAACTCAGTCTTATATTGTTCCTGCAGCATCAGGAATCCATCCATGTGTTTGTTCCTGCAGCATAAGGCCAGTTCATAGTTTGTTTCTTAGTCATAGTTGTCATGATTTTTGCTTTGATTAAGTTATGCTTAAGTTAAGAAGACTTTACATTACATTTCTGCAACATAAGTAGAATTCCTTCCAAGCATGTATTTCTGTTAAATTGTGACTGAAACTAGTTCTTAGTGCACATATAGTGCCACTCCATTTCAAGTATATGTTCCCTAGTTTGAAAATGTAAATGAACAACCATAAGAAGATGTTAGTCACCTGCTGGAATTTCTAATTCCCAGGTTAGGATTTTCCATGACTTTTATATCCTTTGGTGGAATCGACCAATAATTAGATAAAAATTTCTCTAGAATATCAAGACAAAACTACATTCACATGTCCATGGGGTTTCTTATGCTTACTCTATTCTACCCTTTGGATTATGCAATGCTCTAGCTACCTTTCAAATGGAAGTGCTCAACATCTTTTTGATTATGCTCATGATTGTATGGAAATATATATGGATGATTTCACTACATATGGTGAGACTTTTGAGGAAGCCCCAAACAATCGATAAAATGTGTTGAAAAGATGTAAAGAACACAACCTTTCACTCAACAATGAAAAGTGATTTATTATGATGACATAAGACATTATATTAGGGCACTTTATATCCAATGCAAGGATTCAAGTTGATCCACACAAGATAGAAATTTTATCTCCATTACCTATTCCACAAAAGTAAAGAGATATCAGAAGTTTCCTTGGTCATGCAGGCTACTACAAGAGGTTCATTAAAGACTTTAGTAAGATTGTTGCACCATAATTTGTTTTGTTGAGTAAGCACATTGAATTTGAATGGCCATTAGAATGCCAACACTCATTTGAAGAGCTGTAGACAACATTGACTCAAGAACCTATTTTGAGGGGACCTAATTGGACTTTACCCTTTCATATACATACAAATGCTTCAAACTTTGCAATTGGAGTAGGTTTTGGTCAAAAAGAGGGTAATAAAGAGTATGTAATTTACTACATCAACAAAAATATTCAAGGAGCAGAGATGAACTATACTATCATAGAAAAGAAGATGCTTGCAGTAGTGTATGCCATCAATAAATTCAGGCATTATATTACTAGTTATTCAATATTTTTCCACATAGATCACATTGCTATCTGATATCTTATGAATAAACTTGTAGTAGGAGGTAGATTGGTTAGAGGGATACTCCTCCAAGAATTTGATATTACCATAGTGGACAAACCTGATAAAGCTAGTGTAGTGGAAAATTTTCTATCAAGATTACCAACACAATAAACTAAAGGAGTGGTGGATGATTCATTCCTAAATGAACACTTATTTTATCTAAATGTACATATTCCATGGTATGTTGATATTGCCAATTATTTAGTAATAGGGAAGATTCTGCCACACTTTTCTCCTAAAGAAAAGAGGCAGTTGGTACACAAATATTTTCCATTATCTTGGATATCAAGCTTTTTTTTATACTAGCCCAGACAACATCATGAGGAGATGCATAAGGGAAGATGAAATATTTTATATTATGAAGGCTTAACATGGTGAGCCATGTGGAGGTCATTTTGCAACAAAACGAACAACATTTAAGATTCTCACAACTGGTTATTATTGGCCAACTTTGCACAAAGATTTTGTTAAATACACAAGGATTTGTGATAGGTGTCAAAGGATGGGTAGACCAACTAGGAGTGATGAAATTCCATTGCAACCTCAGTTGACATTAGCTCCTTTTGATAAGTGGGGTCTAGATTTTATTGGACCAATCTCTCCTACTTCCAACAATAAGGAATATATTATTGTTTTCACTAATTACTTGACTAAGTGGGTAGAAGTAAAGGCCTTGCAGTTTGCTACAGATGGAAATGTGGCTATTTTTTGTATGAGGATATATTTACTACGTATGTAGTACCTAAAGAAATAGTCATTGAAAAAGGAACATATTTTACTTTTGACCTCATCAACAAATTGGTTGAAGAATACCAAATTAGACATAAGAAGCCACACCTTTTTCTCCTCTCAGGGCTAGTAGTTGGGTGGGGAAGTTGCCTATGGAAATTGAAAGTATTATAACCAAGATGGGTACAGCGACATAGAAAAATTGAGTTTATAAAAGGTTACCCAAAAAGTAATGTGGGCGCTATGAGACAGCACATGGAATAAAAGTAGGCTTTACACACCCTATGAGCTAGTGCCATAAAAAACAATGGTCTTCCGATTTGGTTTCTAAATCTTTTAAAACCTTCAGAATAATAATGGGCTGGACGCGGATCACTGAGAGCTCAAAAAGAAGGTTTTACATAGCAAATGGTTTTGGGCCCAAAGTTCGAGAATGGAGGAAATCCATGCATTTGAGGTAGTACCATAATAAAGGATGAAGTAGCACCAGATGGCCAATTCCATGAAGTTCCTTTGTAAAACCTTTATATGATTTAGTGCATCAATTTAAAGGGAGAATCAATCCGGTGAGATTTCATTTTATATCGGTGATCAGAAGTTTATTCACAATAGGTTGAGTCAGCTACACAGCACCATGGATACAATCAAATTTTCCTTCATAAATGGCCCTGGAATTGAAGCTGCCTAAAGCCATTACAGGAGAATAGATTCCTATTATGCTTGTTTCAACAATACTTGGGTGCTCAGTGAAATAAATTCCGATACATACATGCATTGTCTTCAACCTTTTACGTGCTTTTCCGGAACTTCAGTGACCCGGGTGATTCGACTACAACTCAATCCAGGATCCTCCAGCAAAAGGAATTTAATCTCTGCTCTCATAGCCACACTAGCGAAATTCAAATGATGTTTATAATATCTCTACCAAGCCCTATTTTTTAACCATATTTAGAGGGGTCATGGTGCCATAGGGACCTATAGCAATAGTCACATGCAATAGTCATCATTTCAAAATGAGTACCCACAACACTAATATTTTATTCCTTGTTGCCACTTCTCATTTGAACCATTTGATCTTTCACATCACCATCTAATAAACATATCATCTATCACATCCATTTTATTTTTCCACATCACAATCCATTCACATACAATTAATATTAGTCACATTAGTATAAAATCTAGATACAAGCTTTTCAATTTACATGTGCGACGATCAGTTATATTTTTAAGCCAATACATAATGTACGCTATCATAATTAGCATAAATTTCAATAAAATTTTATGATATCTTTCATATTAATTTATTCATGTGAAAATTCCTTACCATTAATTTCCTTACTTATTAATCATACCACTTCCCAAATGCAAGTTGAAGTGTGGTCACTTCAACCATTAAGTTGGGGGAAGGTTACAAATCAACTCACTTTTTTCAATCTACCACCTAAATCAAATTCAATAGATATGCATGACATGCAATACCCTCCTAAATTACATTTTATTTTTTCCTTGCCATCTCCAATTGCCAATTTCAAACCCTAAGCATTTGTGCTTAGTATAGACCAGAATCAAACCTAGAACCTATTTGTGAGCTCAAGTTGAGTTGTTACTGAGAAAAGAAGTTGTAGTTGTGGTATGGTAGGAGAAGTACATAAAGAACGGTAGAAAGAAAGGTTTTTAGGGTGGTAGAGTGGATTGAGCTGAATTGTCAAGACTGAATTGGATACAATGAGTAGAGAAAGGTCATAATGGGAGGAGATGTTATCAAGTGGAAGCCAACAACTCATAAAAAAATTATGGAAGATGCAATGGTTCAACCCATTTTTACCAAGGTTGGCTAGCTTGATTATTTCCTAAAATTAACAGAATTCAATGATGATATGACAAGAAGGTTTGCAGCTATGCTTGAGTTTGATGAAGCAATGGTGAAGAGACTGTCACTAGATGCATCTAATATTTCCATTGCACAAGTCACTTGGTTACCAAGAACTAGGGAAAAATCTCCAACACGTGTTGACACAGTTGTAGCCAGGGAGGAATTATGTGAACAAGGAGAGGAATTAGACTCATCGTCACAAGGTAAGAAGATACTCTCTCTTCCCTAGTTATGGGTGAATTTTGCTTCCTACATTGTTAGATATATCACCTATGATGGTAGGAAAATCCTCTTATATACAGTTCATTTCAAACTACTCAGTCACCTTTGGCATAATAAGTTAGTGAATGTGCCAAACTTTCTTTATATTTTTTTCAAACGAATGTCATCAAAATTCCAAAGAAAAGAAAGTGATACTTCTCTATCTCATCACTATTTAATTGCTTTACTAATAAAAATAAGTTTGAGGATTCAGTACCCACAAGTGAATTGAAAATATTTTAAAGAGTGTATAGATATTAACAGTTTGTTGGATGCACCTGTGGCACTTGACAATGTAGAACCCCAAGGTGAACCTGTAAGGGAAAAACCTCATGTCTTCCCTATGGCTTCACCTACCCATAGCCCAAGTGAGCATGAGGAACCTAATGAGTCAGAGTCTAGGTCACCTATAATTGAGGAAATTTCATCTTCTTCAAAATCACAAGGACCCAAGAGAAGGAGAGGCAGTACATCCACATCCTCCACACCCTCTAAAAAAATAAAAGAAGAGGGATACTCAAAATAAGAAAGAGAATGTTCCAAAAAAGAAGGGTGTTAAAAAGGAAAAGAAGAAAGTTGAGAAAGAGATACTTACACCTAGATGTTCAAGTAGATTAAGGAGACAAGATGCCATGAGAGGAAATCTAGAGAAACTTGAAGAAGAAAAAAACAACAAAGAACAACAACAAGAAGATGTCACATTATTAGAAACAGATTTTGAAGGAAAGGGAGATATCCCTGGTAATGCGAATATATCAGTGAAAAGGAAGATATATGTACTAACAACTTCTCATTCAAAATCAAAAGATATGTTTATTGCTAAGAAAATACAACAGGAAACCATGGACAGTCCCATTCATGGAGACTATGAAGGGGAAGGTAATGAGTAGTTTGTGGATATAAAGGAGATATATATAGAGGAAAGAGATGTTAGGAAGGATCTCCAAGAATCCTTGGGTCACGTGATTAAACACTTGGAAGAGTTAGTGAAAAGATATGAACAAAGGGACAAGGAGAGGGAAACAAAAATACAGGAAATGGAGGAGAAATTACAAAGGTATTGCCACAACACTAAGCTTGATTTACTGGCATAGTTGGCCATAACTAAGACTAGGGATGGGGAATTGGTTGTACCAGATTAGAAACCTCCTTCCATTAAGACTCCAACTTACCATAACACCTTGTCACTTGCTCATCAACTATGGAAAATGACTGAGGAGTTTTCACAGGAAAAGGAAAAATAATTTTTAATTGAAGAACATGCAAAGGAACTTGAAAAGAAAGAGATGGAGTTAAGAAGATTAGTAGTCAAGTTGTTGGAAGTAGCAGATAAAGATACAAAAATCATCAGATGTAGACCACCAACAAGTACATGTACATTATTTTTGTAGGAAATATTTTTATGTTTTCGGTTTAGTAGGTTCATTAGTAAACAATCAGTTGGTATGAGTAGAATCTTTGAGTTTCTTAATACTTCTGTTGATTCCACACTTGAGGATCAAGATCAGTTGTGGGAATATTATTTATAAAATCATGTGGTACTAGATGAGATAGAGTGGAATCCTTTGATTTTTGTAGGGGATCTCCAAGTTAGAGTACTTGCATCCTATTACAAGAATGAACAACTTAGGGGTGAAATAATTGAAGAGTCTAAGGAGAGAGAGAGAAATCAATTTCTCTCCCCATAAGGAAAGAAGCTAAAAACCCTGATGTGGTCATTGATGAATGGTTGAAACTTATTGATCATAAAGGTGTGGGCAAGAAAATCATAAAAATTAGGAAGGTAGATTATGAAATAATGCAAAAATTAGTTGCAAGTCTAGGACAACAATGCTACAAACATGTGCAAAGAAGATGGAACAACCTAACTCTAGAATTATAGAAAAAGGAACCTATGTATAATTTCACTACCATGCTTCAAAGGGTACACCGATATATAGCAATGGGTGTCAACAAAGGAATTTATTGGGTACCACTCACCTTTCACCCACCTCTCCTACTCTATCCAGTTCCATACTGGACTGGGGAGAAAGGAGAGGAATGTGAGAATTGGAAATATTAGAATGAGTCAACTTGTAGAATACAAAGGTATTTACTTGAAACAGATCTAAGGAGTTGATGCTATTATAGATTTAAGGCAAATAACCTTGTAGTACAATCAACACCCCTAGTGTTTTTCTTGGGGACAAGCAGAAGTCTAGTTGGGGGGAGTGATGGGTCTAGTGATTAGCTTGCTTTCTGTTACTTTCATGCTCACTTTCAAATACTTTTAGATATACTTTCCAGACAATACTCTTATATAATACTACCTTTTCATACTTATTATGTAGACTTGGACCTAAATTATAATGATGGAAATATGATTATGACATAGTACTGTTGCATGGTTTATATGATGGAATGCATGAAATATGGATGGAATTCTATATTTTAATTATGGTAGTTAGTCCTGTGTACATGCTTTGTGAAATAACCTTTTTATAGCCAAGGAGGAACTATAGCATGTGGCATTTGGAAGTTGAAACCACAACAAAAGGAAGACTGGGACAAAAAAATATGGGAGTTCTAAATTAAACTAAAATATAATAACTATTATTGAAGCACACCTGTTGGAGATTGAACGTGCATCATTATGACAAGTTAATAAGCACTAGAAAAGGACTCCTTTACTGATAGGATTTTGACAAATGTTTGTGTGTTTTACATGCAATCCTGTTTTAACATAGTTTTAGTCCTATTAGGATTCTTCTTTCTTTTCAGTTATGGGTTGAACAATTCAATCTTAACTATACGCTCTGATATTTAGGAGTGGAAGTTAATGATTGCAGTTAGTTTGTGCTTTGACTAAGATTCCCTCAAGATTGTATATAGCTGATGGTTGAATCCATAGATAAGTTAGTTGTTTTTAGTTCTTCATTATTAGTTATTTCCAGTTTCAAGACATGATGGATATTTAGAATGATTGAGTACCATCTATGAAGAAGATCTTATGTAATCTTTCATGATATGCAATGAATGAAGTCAATTTCACTAGATGCATAGAATTTGTTAGTTAGATTTGGTTTTAGTTAAGTGAGAACAACCACTTGAGAAGGCCACTCAAGATAACTGTTCTTCATTTCATTTTCTAGTTGTTTATCTTTGTTTAAATAGTTGTTTTTTGTTTATCATTACTTTATGAACTATATGCAAATTAAACTAGAATCTCATATTTTACTTATTGGTAATGAATGTTCATGAACATGCATGTAATGGTTAACCAATAGTACTCCAGAGGTTTAATTAGTTGAGTTGTTAATTTTGACCAGTTTTGAGTTGATAAAGTAATATTTCATTAGTAGTAGTTCAGTTGCGGTTTTAGTTGTAGGTACCTATAGCTATTAGTTTTGACTTATTATTTCACTATTATGCAATTTAGTGATTTCCAACAAGTAGAATAACTTGAATAGGATAGCTTAGGTGGTTTTGAGTCTTTGAAGGCATATACAATGTTTCACCATCACAAGTTTACAAACCTTGGGTTGATATTTTAATGTAGTATTTGCAATGTTGAGTGAACTCCTCAATTAGATAAACATTTGAATTGTGTAGGTTCTACCAGGTTTACAACACATTATTTTATACTCTACACCTATCCCTCTATACCTCTTTCTCTCTCCATCCCTCCCTCCTTCCCACCTCTCTCTCTCTACCTACCCCCATCTCTCTATCCTATCCCTCTCTCTATCTACCTCTCTCTCCCCCCTCTTTCTATCTCTCTTCACCCTCTCCCTACTATCTATCTCAACTATCCTTCTTTACATCTACCTCCCTCCCCCCTTCGCTCTCTCTCTCTCTCTGTTTCTCTCTCTATCTCACCTCCCTCTCCATCTCTCTCTATAATTCCCTACTACTCTCTCTCTACCTATATCTCCCCTCTCTCTCTCTTCTTATATCTCTATCTCACCTATACCTATTTACTTCTCCCTCCCTCCCCTCTATCTCTTCCACCCTTTCCTCTCTCTCCTACCCTCCCTCTCTCTTTTTCTCTTTCTTTGTCTCTATTTGATCTAAACCAATATGTGATACAAAAATGGGAGGAAGGTGGGTATATTGAGAGAGGGAAGGAGAGAGGGAGATAAAGATAGGAAGGGAGGGAGAGAGAGGTGAGATAGAGAGAGAGAGGGATGGAGGGAGGGAGAGGTGAGATAGAGAGAGGGGGGGAGTGATAGATATGTAGAGAGGTGTGAGAGAGAGTAGAGAGGGAAGAAGAGAGAGAGGGAAGGGAGGAAGAAGTGAGAGCGATAGAGGTGATAGAGAGAAGTAGAGAGATAGAGATAGAATTGAGAGATAAAGAGAAGTGGAAAGGAAAGGAGAGAGTGAGAGAGAAAGAGGGGAGAGAGAGGGAGAGAGTGAGAGAAAAAGAGGGGAGAGAGAGGAAGAGAGTGAGAGCAAAAGAGGGGGAGGGAGAAAGAGATGACGGAAGGAGGGAGGGAGAGGCGGGGGGAGAGAGAGATAAGATAGAGAGAGAGTAGAGAGGGAAGGAGAGAGAGGGAGGAAGGGAGAAGTGAGAGAGGTGATAGAGATGTGATGAAGAGTAGTGAGAGGGAAGGAGGATGTAAGGGAAAGAGGAGGGTACAGGGATAAGTTTAGATGAGAAAGTGGAGATGGGTGGTGGGAGGAAGGAAGAGATAGAGATAGAGATGGAGATAGATAGAGAGAAGGGGGAGATAGAGAAAATTAGAGAGGGAAGGAGGGATGGAGGAGGAGAGAGAGGTGAGATAGAGAGAAGTAGAGAGAGATATATAAAGAGAAAGGAGAGATAGGAAGAAGTAGAGAGGGAGAGAGAGAGAGAGGGGGGGCAGGGAGAGGGGGAGAGAGAGATGGTCATATAGAGAAGTAGAGAGAGAGAGAGAGAGGGGGGGAAGGAGGGAGAGAGAAATTTGGATAGGTAGAGAGGTAGTTCTTGAGCTAAAGGGAGAGAGAATCAGATAAATGGATGGAGATAGTGACAAATAGGTCTTGAGTATAGGAGATAAAGAATGATCAAGATAGAGAGAGAGAGAGATGATATAACTTGCTGATTATTAAAATTTGACCTCCTAATTACTAAAATTTGACATGTTGATTACTAAATTTTAACTAAGTCCAAATTTTTTTAAGATCTTTAAAAAAAATATAGAATTTGCATTATAACTCCAAGAGATGTGACACTCTCAAACATCTTGAAGCTATATACATGAAATATAACTTAAAGTATAAGAAAGTAAATGTCCATATGTAAATTTCAACTTCTACTTAAATGTTTATTGCATGTATATAGTTTCTCTAGCAAAGAAAGACAAAGACAAATCCAAAGAAAAAAAGAAACACTTCGATAAAATGCATTCTACAAACTCAACATTCACATTTTGCGAGGGTCAAATTTGGTGCTCACCAAATGATGCATTTCATTTGGAACTTGCCAAATTGATTTCATTTTGAAATACCAAGCCTTAGGTTCAGTCATTTGAGCCATAATTTGGTGAGTTCCAAATTTGGCACTCACCAAATGGTCATTTTTGGTAAAAAACAAAAGTGGCATTTTTTTGTGTCACAAATTGGTGCACATATCCGCCATTCTAATTTTTATTTTCTCAATGATCCTACATAGTTTAATAACCTATCTTTATCTTCATCTTTTCCCAAT
>VDFB02001946.1:0-45105 GCA_007258455.2 Sequoia sempervirens
GCTTTTGTCCATCTTGTCATCTTGATCGTCGTTGTTCGTCATTTTTCCAATGTCACCTTTTGTCGTTAGTATTTTTTGAACTACATTGCACATGCACTTTCACGTAGGCAAGGTCGATCATTTGATCCACCCCCAGGGCTTTTTTCCATCTGGTCTTTGTCTTCCATCATTTGTATCCTTCCCCTTTTTGCTTTTATCTATAGTCTTTTATTAAACTATGAGGGCTTTGCACTTTCATGTATGTAAGGCTAATCTTTGATCGACCCCTAAACCCCTAGGTCTTTAGGGTGTGTCAGTCTTGTCCCGTGTCTCTCGCGTCGTGTGTCTTGTCATCAAGGTATGTCCTTATCAAGCTAGTTCTTCATAAATGAGATCCACTAGCATCATGAGATTCAATTGGTTTCAAATATCCTACGTCATGTCGATCTCTTAGTTTAGTATCCATCTTTGGTCTTAATAGGATGCATCCTTCCTCATCAAACCACATCAATCCCATCCATCTTTTGATCTTGTGGCAAAGGACATTTAAAATTGATTGTTTTCTTTTGGTGCTTTTGGCATTTTGTTTATCATTTGAGCTCCCTATCATACCTTATCTAGGCCACCATGATCCATTATATTATGGTGTGTTTTGAATGGTAAATATAGGGGCATATCTTGAAATTTTTGTTTGTTGTTGTGTCCTTGGTTGTCCCACATAGTACCCACCAAGATCCTTGTAGTCTTGTGTTATACAGGGGCATCCTTTGTGCTTGTAGTTATCTCAATTCTTGGCCTGATCAGAGTCATCAAGACTTCCGGGTATTGGGATACCTCCTTGTTTGTTGTATTTGTTTCATGCAGTAGACACTAATTGGCCATGGTTCCTCATACCCTAGCATATCGTATCTTATGCTATAGCAAAAATTAGTGCTCCGAAAATGGAAAATAGCACTAGAATTGTATTTCATTTTCCTTTCTATTGCATTGCATTTATCTAAGCCTAACCTATGACTTGTGATTTTGGTTGTGCAAACATTCATCTTTCATCTCTTTTCTTCTTAGATTACCTATGGTTCTTGACAAGTGCAATTCTACACCCATCCTCCCTTAATTTTCTAATGATTATAGGGTAAGTACTTGCCAATAAGCTAAAGCAAGTATGATATGCAATTAAAGTCGGCTTACCCTCACCTCTCATCACTATGAAAGCCCTTATTTACACTCATGTCCATGTTCATTTCAATTATCTATTCATGTTTGTAAGGAATTTAATTGCATCCCATCTAGCATCATAGCTCCAAGGCATTGCATTTCATCCCATGTGCATTGTCATATCATTTATTTTAAGTTGTTTAGATTAATCTTAATTGGTTATTCTAAGCATCTTATGTTTATTTCATTATCGATTCATTACATACATTTCATTTCATCCTATGTGCATTGTTATCTCATATTCATTTTAAATTATTTAGATTAATCTAAATTGGTTATTCTAAACATCCTAGATTCATTTTATTATCACTTCTTTTTCATAATTAGTCCACCTCATTAACACATTGCATACATCGCCACCTCATTATACATATCATCCATGTCATCAAGCATAAATATAAATCATCATAAACATATGCATATATCATATCATCATCATCATCATCATCCATAATAAAATCACATACATACACATGTGCATAAATAAATCATCCAGCACATAAACACAACATAGTGTCAATAAGGGCTATGGCATATCATATAAATATCAAAATATAATGTCCATCACATGATCCATAATAAGTTCCATCATATCATAAAAATACATGTCCATCATTTACACTCATGATCATCGAATAAAATACAAGTACAAGGCTCTGAATCAAATGTGATCACTGTCCACCTATACTATGCATCCACCCTGCACCTGTCAAAAACCTGTATCCTGTCATTTCTCCTCTATCCTCCCTACCCTAAGTTTCCCGCATCTAACCTCTTCGATGAATCTAGCACTAACCCCCTGTGTGGAGGCATCTCTCAATAGCTACTATATCCTGGTGTATGCATCCCTAGTGATCATGATGGTGCTAGCATCTATGGCACCCCTCTGATGTAGGGAGGTACACGTCGTGCCTGATTTGGCACCTCTTTGAAATAGGCCCCCATATAATAACTAGACTCCTACATGTACTCATCCATCTCTAGCGCTTGTATCCTAGTCGTGTCTCGCTCCATCCTGTATTTGTCTCGTAACCTAGTCATTTGTCTCCTCTCCTGCTCCTAGGTATCCTAGGCCAACATCAACTAGTCAATCTACACCTACATCTGTGTCATCTGATTTGTTGTTGTGTCTCTCTCACCCTGCAGGGCCTGTACTTTTTCCTCAATTACATCCCTCTCTCACTGCAATGTCTACATCTTCCCTGCTATTGTATCCCTCTCATCATGTAGAGCATGCACTTGTTCCTCTGTTGCATCCCTCTCACCCTGTAGGGTCTACATCTGCACCATCGTAGCATCCGCTCTCTCCAGCACCAACTCAGCATCCCCAACTTTTTTCTTTTCCACATCTCCTATGTCTCAGAGCTCATCTCACTCCCGCCTCAGCTTAGTCCTCTCCCTCAGCAACTCTGACACCTGCCTCCTCAAATCCTCCATATCCCTCTCCACCTCCTGCCAGACCTCTATAGATACCTGGTTTGCCAACTCTCCATGGTCCCTCTGCCTATAGTCTCATCACCTCAACTTGAAATTTTTCCCTCTCTGCCACCAACTCCCATAGTCTCCCTCCTGTTGCATACGCTAGGTCTCTTTAGTCCCTCTCTCCCTCTACTTGCACCCTATCCACCTTAGCCCGCAGTCTCTCCTTGAGTATTTGCTTTGTGATCTACAGCCTCACTAGATACCCTATCAATAGTATGGTTGGATCCTCTGGTGGTGGTGGTATGTATGGTACTATGGCCAGTGGGTCTACATCTGGGGCATCTACCTCCATTGCCTCCCCCTACCCCATCCCTTGTCGAACCTCTCTCCCCTCCTCTTCCTTAGCCTCCTCCTTCACTCGCCTTTATCATCCTCCTCTCCTCCTGACTCTCTATTGTCCTCCCAACCTCCTCTCATCCTCTAAACCATAGCCCAATGCCCCTCTAATCTGATGCACCATCATAATCCATACTGGTCTATGATGTTCCCACCACACAGAGTATCTCATCGTCATCCCCGCATCTGCTATCCCTTCTCTCCTATGGTATGGTACCTACTAAAACTCCTCCCATTTTTGTCTAGTGAACTCTGCGGTGATCGAATCACCCCATAATCACTCTCAGGTAATCCGTTTGAACCTTTGAGGTCCTAGGAGAATGTCTTGCTATACTTTGAACCATCTCATCACTTTATCTACCCTGTGGAGCTCCACAATGCCTGCATCCCTCCTAACCAAATAGGATATTGTGAAGAAGTATCCTTTGTGCCTCCTCTCATCCTCCCTCCATCTAGAAAATCGTTGTGTCATGTATGGTCTCCATACTATCTGTTCCTCCTGCAAATCATCTAGTCTCCTCCTCCATGCCTCCAAGTCACTGACATCCTAGTAGTGAAACTGCCAGCCATACTCAGTCTCGTACCAATATTCCACTGGTAGTGTGTCATCCTATATACCTGCTATCAACACTCCTGGTCGAGCCACACTAATGCTCTCCTAGGCCCATACTTGTAGTAGTGTCACATGTTTCATGTTGAGTGCTCATCGATAGCATACCACATGCATCTCTCTATATAGTTGTGCTAGTACGCATGCTCCCAATGCAAACTCCCCCTCTCTCCCCTCCATAATGTATCTGACAACCCCAATCACCTTGAGGTTGTAGAATCTCCTACTCCTGTCTGGCATCATGATCCCACTAATCAATCCACAAAGATATAATGGTAGTGTCAATACCCCAAGTCCTAGGCATCCATCCAAATCCAGCTCTACTCCTTGAATTGGTAGGTCTACTCACCTGAAGATGGCTCGTAGGCTCTGCTCTCACTCTTGTCCCTTTGTCCTCATCCAACTCACCAAGTGTCCAACTATCGGCAACTGTAGAATCCTCCATACATCCTCTAGTGTAACAGTCATCTCCTCTGTCGGGAGATGGAAGGTAGATGTCTCAAAGCTCCACCGCTCCATCAAAGCTATCAGCAACATCCGATGCACTCTGATAGTTAGATAGCCTAGCATATGTAGTAAACCTACCTATTCCAGTGCCACATGATCCTTGTCATTCATAGCCACGATCGTCACATCCAAGACCGCCAAATGTCTCTCTCGTGTCCACAATGTCTCGAAGCTCTGCATCCACATCAAGTTGCATGTCAGTCATTTTTCCTCTAATCTCATCACTTTTATCCTCTTTCTACCCCCATTTTTCCTTGCCCCGGGTTTTTCTCATCAACTTCATCCTTCCGACAAGCGCCTTTTCCCTCTCTTTGTCCCTTGTCTGCCTAGTCTGGTGAATTCGCCCTTTTTGGGAAAATTTTCCTATCCTTTCTCTTGGGTGAATTCGCCCATCTTTTTTCTCGTTTTTCACCTTTTGGGAGAATTTTCTCATGTTTCCCCTTCTTGCCCTGCTTTGGGTGAATTTTCCCACTAATTAGGCGAATTCACCCATTTGTTCTACCTTGCATCAGGCGAATACCCTATCATTCACCTCTATTCATTCCTCATGTCCAATCCCTTGCAAGACTTGGGAATCTCCCTTCATTTCCCACCATTTGGACATCTTACGAAACTTCTCCCTTGCTGAGGCATCACCGTCTAGTCATTTCCTCTATCAGGTCATCTACATTTTATTTTTCTTCGAAACACTATTATTCTAACAATATTTTGAAGAGCAAAATGTAGACATCCAAAATTGACCACTCCCATATGGTCAAATTCATCCCCTTCATTCATCTATTTCGTAGCCCCTATCGATATTAATTAAATGATTTATTTAATTAATGTTTCCCCTTTTCCTAAGGTTCCTAAGGTATTTAATTTAAATAATTAAATACTTTACCTTTATGTCCCTTCTCTAAATTAAATAATTGCTTGATTTACTTAATTTGGTCACTTCACATTTTTGAATTTAAATCAATTTTAAATTCATCATTTTCTCTCTCTTTGTCCCATCCTCCATAATCTCCCTTTAATCTGGATTAGTTTAATTAATCCATGATTAGGATGTGCACACCTTTTAATTAGGATTAATGTCACATCCTCCATAACTTGCAACTTGCCCCTAATCCTTCATTAGCCTCCTTGATCATCTATTTCCACAACCTTAATCATATGATTAGGTCAACCTAATCCCCATGCCATTTATGGCATCCCCCTAAGTCAACCATCATTAATGCTTTCTTCATTTATACAAGGCAACCTCTTCCCCATGTGAATTAAAAATTCACATTTATTCTTCCAAGGATTTTCTCTTTCGTATGTCGACTATTGAGGAATTTTAAATTCCTCATGTGTCACATCTCCTACATGGGTACAAGGACCTCCTTTATGAGGAGATCTTGTCCCAATCCTAAGGTACTTTCAAGTACCTCCACATCACATTCCTTCTTGATACCTCATTGTCACTTGGCAAGATGTAAGGGCTTGTGATTCCTCAACTCAACATAGCCCTTAATCTTGTCCATGGTGGCTAAATCCTATCCCTCCATTCTTTAGAGTCCTTTCCCCTAAAATTAGAGGATTTTGACCTCATTGGGAATTCATTCACACTCAAGAAATCAAGCCATCAAACCTTCAAGCTCTCACACCATACCCAATTGTTGCAACCATTGAGCCCATTTTGCATCCATTTTGTGCATCAAATCACATACCCATATTCCTCATCGCATTCCTCACGTTGTCTACATCGTTTTGCATCCACTTGCATGTCGTTTGTCATTTGAAGGAGCACACAAACTTACAAATCAATAGGGCCAACCAACCAATCGACTTGAGAAAGGTAACTCATTTGTTTTCATCTTTTCTTTGTTCAAGTTTAACTAGGCCAATCTCGAGGTGTTGTTGTTGTGTTTCCTTCATTTTTCATTTGTTTTGTTTTGCATTTTAGATTAGGAGAAAAACACTGCACACAAATACATTTCAAAGATCCATGGATTTAGCATTTGGGGATTTGAAGAACAAAGTAATTGTTGTCTACCCTGACGACCTCACCATTTTCTTAAGAGGTAGGGAGATCATTTTTCACACTTAGTGAAAGTGTTTGAAAGATGCAAGTATCATAGGATTTCCTTGAATCCTAAGAATTCCATCTTTGTGGTAACGGAGGGAAAGTTGCTTGGCCACATTGTCTCCAAGAAAGGAACTCAAATTGACCCTAATTGAGTTGATTTCATCATAAACTTGTCTCTCCCAACAAGCAAAACTAGGGTACACTCCTTTGGTAAGGTGAACTTCATATGAAGGTTTGTGCCAGACTTCTCAGAACTGACAAAAGACATATCAGCTATGATGAAGAAAATGTTCACTTTCAAGTGGACAGACAAAAGCAAGAAGACATTCGTCGAGATAAAAGAAGCTATAGGTCGAGCACCAATGTTGGTCTATCCTGAATTTGATAAGGATTTTATCCTTTATTGTTATGCGTCAAAACACACTATGTCTACCATACTGATGCAAAAATTGAATGGGGAAACCGATAATCCAATTGCTTTCAACAGTTTCAAGGATAGTGAGTCGCAATATTCTCATATTGAGAAGAAAGCATATGCAGTTGTTAGAGTTGTGAAGAAATTAAAATTTAATATCTTGAACTCCCACACAACAGTGCATGTCACCAATCTAGTGGTTAAAAGTGTGTTAACTCAATAGAAGATGGGCACAAAGAGAGGTAACTAGGTCGCAAGGATTTAAATTAGAGATCAAGCTGACTAAACTCATCTGCGAGAGAGGTTTTTGTCAGTTTATAGCAGAGGATGGTGATCAGAAGAACCAAGCCGATGGTGAACTTGAACCTAAAATTAAAGAGGATCTTCCCATGGTCCTATTTATTGATTTTGCAGATGAATGGTATGCTAAGATATGGTATGTTTTGACCTATGGTGAATGTCCAGCCCACATGGATAAATAGCATAAGAGAACATTAAAGTTGAAAGCATAGAATATTGTGCTTTTGAATGATATTTTATACAAGCAATGGTTTGATGGAACATTTTTGTTATGCGTCAACAACGACAAACAACAGTGTTTGTTGGAAGCATTTCACAATGAGGCATATAATGGCCACTTTTCATCAAGGGTTACAACATTCAAAATCTTGTGAGCGTAATTTTTCTAGCCAACTATTTTTCATGATGCATATGAATGGGTGCAAAGATGTTAGATGTGTCAGTATTTTGTTGACAATCTTAAGTTGGCAGCCATTCCACTCAAGCTAGTCATCATTGAAGCTCCATTTCAACAATGGGGATTGGATTTCATAGGTCCTATCAACCCACGTTCCAGTAAGGGGCATATTTATGTCCTTACAACTATAGATGATTTCATAAAGTGGGTTGAGGCTATTCCAACCAAGTGGGTTACCTCAAAAGTCATTTGCCACTTTTTGCAGGAAAACATTATTTCACATTTCAGGGTGTCACGCACAATTGTGACTGATAATGCAACGAGTTTCTCATCTAAGGAGCTACTAGAATTTTGTTTTGATCATGGCATTACTTTTTCACTCATCATATTATTACCCTCAAGGTAATGGAGAATTCAAGTTGTCAAACAAGAACATCGTCACAATCATACACAAGTTATTCGATTCCAATCAACAAACTTGGTACAAAAAACTCTACGACACTCTCTAGGCTGATAGAATTGTTGTCACCTAGAAGTGCACCCCATGCTCAGTGATTGAGACTAAGCCTTCTAGAGAAACACGGGATCATTTCAAGGTTGTGGGTCACCTAAAATTGAAATAAACCTCCGGAGAAGGCCGGATTCCTAGTTGGCAGTATCACCTAACTACTAATTCTATAAGGGAAAGGGAGAAGGAGAAAGCATAAAAAAAAATCAAAACTTAAACCTACGGTGATACATCAAATTGACAGGAATCATGGAATGAGAACAAGATGAACATACACTAGAAAGCTAATGGTTAGTATTTCACTTGCTCAACAGAACCCCTTTAGACTTATGCATCATTCTTAAAAGGTTTGATCTACATACATATCTTAAGAAGGAAAGATAAATTTCACAGCTTTAAGGTATGAATACAGATTTATAAAAACACAGTTGAACACTTGCATAATCTAAAAATGCAAAACTGAGAGTAATACAAACATTAACACTAGCTTTCGAGGCAAACTCTATGTTTTATTCCAGATTCGAGTTGAGTTACAGAGCATACATTAGCTGAGAAAGGATTGTTAAAAATCACTGACTCTCGAGAATGCATAATCCGAACTCCCTTACAAAAAAGGCAAAAAATTCCTTATATACAAAAAGATCTCGACCCCTTAGGGCTTACAAAATATCAGTCCTCAGAAAAAACTATCCTTAGATCTTTTGATTGAAATTAATGTTTCATTCTTGTGTTTCCTTGTTGTCCATGTCAGTGAAGGAGTCACTTCCATGAATGGTCCTCTTTAGATCTTTCGTAGCTACCGCATTCATTTCCTGGTATCATGTCCACTTTCTAACCTCCCTGTCGAGCGCTTTGAATGCTCCTAAGCTCAAAACATATACACGTTGCTTTTCATCCTATTGATCTTCTTCATCCTAGTCAGATTGCCACAGCTTTCTTTTAGCTTTCTCTAATTGGTTGAGCATACTCCACATAGATTCTTTGGGCGGTCAAAAGTTCCTCCTGTAGAATTGCATGTCGATGAGACACTAATCATGTCTCCCCAATGCGATTAAATCCTCCTGCAACCATCAGCATAACATGCGATAGTTAGTGAGAGTTCATAGTGAGCCCAAAAGTCATACCGATATCACCTCCTCCATCGCTAAGACCACACCATGTCGGCAAGACAATACTCCGACGACTGGAAGCTATACCAATGCCATACATGTTGGGGAGACCTTCTGCATTCAGCGAGACCTTTTTCTGAAAATGCTTCCCCTCGCCAAGAGTTCACTTTTCTTATCGAGGGGACATCTTTATATCGGCAAGACTTCTTGCCGAAGGCACCTTTCTCCGAGACCTTCACCCCTCGGAAAGACCTAATACCGAGCACAGTTCGCTTTCCCCAAGCTCCTACCATTCCGTTCGATGAGACTCAAAGCCATCGGTGAGACATCACGACGACTCACTTTCCTTGGGCGAGGCCCCCCGGCTTTCAGCGGGACATTATTTGATCAACGGGACCTCATCGCGATGGCCTTAACTCCTGGCAAGTGCATTTCATATCAGGGAGACCTCCTACTGGGCTACTTATTCTTTCAGTGATGAGTTTACTTTCTCTTCAGTCGGGGAGACATCGCTAGGTCAGTGATACCTTTTACCGGGACCACCATCTCATACCGCTGTGCTACTCCATCGGTGAGACACTTGGGTTGGCAAGACCTTACACCGACCCCTTTATCCTTGGGCGAGCACGAAACATGTCAGAGACACATCATCGGATTGGGGAGACCTCTCCTCGACTTGGAATATTATACCGAAGGCTCCCTTATCGGCAAGACCCTCTGCATCACTGAGACCTTATGCCGAAGGCAAAATCCTTTGGCGAGCTCTTTTTGTTGTCAGCGAGACTCCTTCTAAAGAAAAAATGCATATCGAGACCCCTTTATCTCTCGGCAAGACCTCATGCCTTTGTTAAGACATCATGGCGATATCAATTTCTCTCAGCGAGGCTGTGGCCAATTGCCGAGACATCTTGGCAACTTGACCTTCCTTTTGGTGAACTAGGATCCCGTCGGGGTGACTTTCATGTGTCGGCGAGACTTCTTACCGAGCTCGCTCGCGTTACACCAAAGGCACAAGGCTCATCGGCATGACCTTTCGTTATTGATGAGACCTCCTCCCGAGCTTGCTTCCCTTCGGCGACGCCTTTGCTATCGGGGAGACACCTGCTGAACTACTTGTTGTCACATTTTCCTGAGATATCATCCCCCGCCGAGAGCACTTTGTTTCAGTGTGACCTCACTTGATCAGCCAGACCTCATGCCGATAATTTCCCCATTCAGCGAGAGCCCTTTTAGTCGGCGAGACATCCGGAGGGTCTTGGCGACTCCCTCCTTAGAGGATTTTCATGCCAAACTTGAACAAGGCAGGCTTCACAACCAAGTTCCTAGTGACCTAGCATCAGATACATGCTCTAACCCCTTATGCATATGTCCCATTTGGCCTTCTCAAACATCTGAAACATAATTTATTCTACCTAATTGAACCCGTAGGTGAAAATTGGGTAACAATAATTACTCCTAAGAGATCCATTGGTGTTTCACCCTTTATCCTCATGTATGGTATAGAGGCTATGTTACTTATTACATTGGAATTGTTCGCCTTGTAGCTAGCATCGACAGTAGAAGATTGTGAGTTCAAAGATCCAATTGAGAAGTGTATCTTGTACTTGATGAAGCTGCAGGAAGAAAGGGTGGAGGTTCTTGATAGAATCACTCAGCATTAGGAGTGAGTGAAGAAGATTTTTGATAAGAAGGCTCATCAACAAGATTTTGAGATCAAAGATCAGGTCCTATTATGGGACAAGAGACATGAGCCCAAGGGAATGCATGGAAATTTTGATTCCTAGTGGTTGGGGCCATTCAAGATCTGCGAGTTCACAGGGGAGAATACTTACATTCTCTAACACTTGGATGGAAGGCTCTTCCTACTACCATATAGTAGGCAATATATGAAGCACTTCATTCCTTTGGGAATGGAGTAATTTCCTTTCTGTTTTTGTGATGTGTTTCCCCTTTTCATAATGTGAGTGTTATGTTGTGATGTGTTTCCCCATTCCGTGAATTTTTTGTCGTGTTCTGGGTGTTTTTAGATGGTCTTGTTTTAGGGGTCTGGGAAGTTCCAACTTATAGGTGATTTTAGAAAGTCTTGTTCTATGTGATTTTATGGAAAATTCTTGTGATAGGTGATTAGGAAATGCTCCTAACTCTAAATACCCAACTGGTAAGACACTGGTCTATGCTTAAAAGTCCAGAGATTCTTGGCTCTCCTATGACGTAAGTATTCGACGCAGTCCCCAAATAGAGCCAATTGTTGTGCCCAATCAAAAAAAAATCTTCATTAGGGCATTTTGTAAAGAGTGTTCAAAGTCTTGTTAAAGAATTTCATCAAAAGTCAAAATTTCTAAAAATAGACTTGATTTAGGGTTTTCTGGGTTTGTTGTCAAATGGATGTTGGAAAAACTTTTTAAAAATAGAATCTTTGTTTGGAGGACTTTAACTGATTATGATTGGTCAAAAATTCTTCCCAATTAGGTTGGTTTGGTCAGAATCGTCAAAAGGTCAAGATTTCTTTGGTGGGTTAATTATGCTTGTTTTAGAAGGCAAAGCATGAGCTCCAAGGTCATCAATGGAGGATTATATGTTGGCAAGTATCAGATTCAAAGTCTCAAATGTCGTATAGACAACGTCAAACTATCAACGATCAAGAAAAGGTGAAATTCATGTGAAATGAAGGCAAATCTTGAAAATGGTGAAATTTATTAAAACATTCTAACTCTGGCATCCCTAGGCACCCTTGTCCAGGAAGGGCACCTAGGGTCTCATGCCTTAGTCAAATTTTCCCTCTTTTCAAAAAACGTGCGATTTTCCCCACCAACCCAATTCAATTATGTAGAGAAACAGTCAAAAGTAGTTTCCAAGGATAGAAAAGCAGTAGATCATCTTAGTTATGTTCAGGCTCCTCAAGTGATTCATCATCCAATGTTGAGGTTTTTTCATATAGCAAAAAATGTAGATCAAATGGTGGCATTTTGCGAAAAAAATGAAGAAAATGAAAGAAAAGGTGAAAATCATCAATTTTTTACTAAGGCATGCCTAGGCGCCCCTGTCAAGGAGAGGCATCTAGCTTTTGATGCCTTAGTTTATTTTCTGCCCTGTTTGAAAATTCATCAAACTCCTTTGTCAGCCTAGTTCTAGTTCTCAGAAAATGAGTCAGATGTAGTTTCAAGGGATGGCAAAGGGTATAATTCATCTCAATTATGATCGGGCTTTCCTAATTAACTATCTTTTAGTCCCTGTTATTCATCAATTGGAGGGAAACAATGCCCAAATTGAGCTTTGACCACTGGCTTCTAGTGGAAACATGTGAAATGAAAAAAGTAAAATTTTGAAAATCATTGAAATGTGGCTAAGGCATGGGATGCTAGGTGCCCTTGTAAGCCACGGGTGCCTAGATTTTGATGCCTTAGAAATTTCTCAACCTCAGCATGCCTCCTTTACACAAAGTCTTTGTTGATGATTTTGAGAGCTCGCAAACTCAATCATACAATGTCAGACGTTGATATGGAGGCTATAGATCACTTCATCAGTGATTAAATAGGTATTTTCCATGATCAAATAGATTTAATCAATTGGCAGTGTTAGAGTGTCAGCTTGTTGAAGTTGGAGGTAGGCCTTGTCAGAAGCAGAAGCAAGCAAAAGTTAAAAAATGAAGAAAATGGCTAACTATGGGATGTCTAGGCACCCCTGTCCAGTCAAGGCACCTAGCATTTGGTGCCTTAGTCATTTTTTGGATTCTGACATTCATTGTTCAAAAATTTGTTTTCATGTGTGTGTTTTTTGCAACTACAAAGGAGGAATTCACCGTTGCACGTGCAAATGGACTCAAATTTTTGCATACAAAATTTCTATCTTCATGGATAAACTTCAAAATTTTAGGGCTTTGTGAAGAAAGCGCTTTTTCATCTTTGAACTCTATTTAAGAAGGCTTTTGGCATTCATTCTTCATATTTTGTAGGTTGGCATCCAAAGGAAAAAAATATTGTTTTCTTCTCATAAATATTTGGAGGCTCAAACAAAGTGATTTTTTAGTGTTCTTCATGGATTCGGGATTGGGAAGCACAAAGGCATGCTTTTTCATGGTCCAATCTTCTAGGGAATTGCATTTCAAAAATAGGTGGTCAACTTTTTCAGTTTTCGTTGATATAGGTCCATCTACTTTTTGCTCCTCTTGAAGATTAGAAAATTTTATATTTCTGAAAATCTACTTTTTAATACTTTTTCTAGAAACCCTCAGCATTTTCAAAATCTAATGAACTGGGACTCTTCAAAATGTGATTGTCTACAAAACCCATACCTCAACTTTTTTTGGCAATCCACTTTTTGGAGAAAAATCAGCAACTTATTTTTAGCAGTTTGCGCAAAAAAAATTTGAACATAGGTGTTTTCATAGTCAAAATTCAAGTTTTTGAACATGTAGTATTCTCCAATAGAAATCAAGACCAAATCAATGTTTCTCCATGATTACCTAAGAAAATTTGAAACTGACTTGCATCATGTGATTCCAGTGCTTGATTTGTGTGCTTTGGAAGATGTAGGAAACATTATAGTCAAGAATCTCGGTCAGTCCAAGTTGCTTGCAACAGTGTCAATCCCCATATTAGTGCAGAGTCTTGAATTTATAATTGCTTGTGTTAAGCATTACAGTCCAACTACATGAGAAATTCAATTAGCAAACGGGTGTACTATTTACAGCCTCAGGCCAGACAATGTTGAGAGATGTTTCTCTACACCACCATGGAAGAAAATCTCTATCATTTCAATTGAAGAATGTGAGAAGGTGTGGTATGCACAAAAGGAGAAATATTGAAAAAGAGTTGCGCAAAAGTGGTTGAAAGAGAAGCAGAATAATTTGTCGAAAAATATGGGCATGGTGAGTTCAAGGAGGAATTTGCAATTATGATCACTTTGTTCAACCAAGTCACAGATCAAGCAGGGGCAAATAAATTTCAGCCTTGGATTTTTTACATCATTTCCTAGATTATTGACAAAATAGAACACTATGACTAGCTATATTTGATCAATGATAGTCTTCACCGTCAAATAACAAAGGTCTCCAAGGTCCATGAGTTCCACATGATATCTTACCTCATATATCTAATGGTCTTTCAAGGAAAGCTTAGAGGTTTAAATATCATTGGAACTTTGGGTATTCAACATGTGTTTTATCATTACCCATAGTTGGAGTTTTTAGAATCTATGTGACATTTTAGGCAAGTGAATGATGTATTCTTGATGCATACTATGTGAGATTTAGATAATGAGTTGCATGTATGAATTTCAACGGATGTCATATTGGCAATGGCGGAGTTGGATGATTGGTTTATCCAATTTCCCACATTCTCCTACATCAAGGTGTGTGGCTTCTTAGGTGATCCAATCATGCTACTAAGATATTGATGTAGAGGGTATGGTACTTTGGAAGAAACACAATGATTTCAAGAATTTCAATGAAGCACTCTCAAACCCTCTTCTAGGCACCCTTATGGAGATAAGCCTCAATAGTTCACTTATGACTTAAAACCTTCTCTTATGGACCCAAACCCTTGGAATACTCTTAGGAGACTCAATAAAATCTGCCTTGAATGGTTACAAAGTCCCAAGCCTCTGTCTCAACCACAAACCCACTTATTCACCTTGACTAGGCTTCTACCCCAACTAGGTCTCCAGAGACTGTTTTTTGGACTTTTATCTCAACTTTCCCAAATGACTCCCCAAAATAATGATTGATTCAAGTGTGTTTTATGATGCTACACAACATATCCAAAACCTGATGGCTCTTGTTTTAGACCAATCCTTCCAAAACCTGTTGTTTCCACAAATTTAACACCTAATTAGCCCTCTTTTTCAAAGCAACCCTATTCAAATCTTACTCCCTGATTATGAAACTTTCTATAGTGTCTTAAATTGTCTCCAAACTAAGGATTTTCAAGGTCTTAGACTCCTATTACACCCTTAAGACCCTTAAACACAAAACCCTCAATAAATTCCTCTAAAACTAGGGCTTCTTGAAAACTAGTCTTCCAAACATTTCCAAGACCGGTTCTTTGGCTTTTCACCAATAACTGAACATGTTTAAACAAATTCAACTCAAAAACATGCCCCTTATTCAGGTAGATCTCCTACTGTTATACCTTAGGCACCATTTTCATGCACTTTGCCTTGTCAAAACACTGTGTACACATTAGATTCCTTCATTCCTGCATGTTACCTTGTTAGCTATGTATGATACATATTAAATTTGATCCATTTCATATGTTTCAGTCACAATCTTCTATTAAATGGATCAATCGTCCATAAAAACTCTCAAAACTAGTGAAAATTTTGAACTTTCTTTAGACAGTCAATTGTAATGTACAGGGAATTGATTGTTAGTGCTTATCAGGATATACAATGGTTAAAACACATGTAAATACAAGTCCCTAAACCATCCAATTGATCATATCATCAATGGCAATCAGTAGTTCATCAAAAAACTCAAGAAAATGCAAGAAATCTCAAGTTTTTACTATCTTTTCTATAGCAGTCCGTATAGTCTCTTCAATATCAACCATCATTCCGTACAAATGACTTTTCCATCTTTGTAAACCTATCTCCCAACTGCTCCAACCGTTTAGGATTGATTTTATTACATTATTATTGCTAAAACATCTAAAAACCACTTACCCGCCCAAACTAAACTAACCGTTGGATTTCAAAAATTTGAATTTCCAACTTGTAATTTATTAACTAATAACCCTCCAAAACTATCACATCTTTATTATTCACCTAATTTGACATAATTGAAACATTATATAACTATCTAGACTCCTAGGACACTATTGGTCCACTTACAATGCATTTTGGTCCTAGGGTCCTTATCAAGACCCTCGGGACTTTTGATTCCTCCATTGCTTTTACCCATTCCAAAATCCATTATAGGTTCCAAAATGGCATAATTGATGCTTTGAGAAGTGTTATAGGTCTTCAAGACCCCTGCATCCTCTTGACCCTTCAGGTGATCCTTAAGGAGCTTGGCTGCCCCTACACCAGATATCCAATGGATGTGGTAGTGTTCATAGAATTTTTAAGGAAAGTATATGAGGTTCACACATTTTTTTCATAAAAAACGCAATACTGCATTTAGTTTCCCAGTTAGGAGGAGCATCTACAGATGTAGATCGAGAGGTGATGCCAAATTGATAGGTGATGAAATGTCAAAGTTTGGCCTCAATTTTTTCAATGAGAGACGTTTGTATGATCCTCATGGTGTCTTTGCATCGTGTGTTTTTCAGAATCACACACATATTCCTATGGTTGAAGATTTTTGGGTTAATTGTGCGGATGAGTTCGAAGTGCACTACCCTTCAATTGATGGTTGATTTCCTATAGGAAGATGTGGAAGGTATGTCAGATGATGATGGGGAAGTCCTACTTCCCATGTATGAAATAAATCAGATCGAGCAATGGCCACTTCCACAAATTAATTGGTTCGCCAAAGAGAACATATCAATTGAGGAAAGACCAGGCCAAATTTTCAAGAACATTAGGATATTCTTGAACTATAAAAGGACCCAAAAGGTAGCTATTCCAGTTGTAGAGCTGCCAATAGTCCAGTCATCTCTACCTTCTTCTAAACCAAAACCAAGAGTGAAAGCTATGAGCATTCCTTCAGAAGGTACAAATATTAGCAAAATCTCGAAGAGTTCAAAGAAAAAGGTGGAGTCTCCCATTTGGATTCAGTAGGAATAGCTAGCAGATGCATCTGAAGTTCCAGTAGAATCACCACCACAAGTTGAAGTAGTGTCTTCATCTCCTGTTTCTCTACCATCACCAAAGCTTTCTCCCATTCATATAGATTCAAAAGTTGACTCACCAATTTGCAATTTCTCAACACCTATTGATTCATTAGGAGTTGATGGAACTGGAACTGAGCCTCCCAGAGAAATGAGCAAAGACTCCTCATCTTAGCTTGAGAACATCTTAAGCATGAAGAGGAGGAATCCTTCTTATTAGTTGAACTTTGTAGAACTTGGTAGCATCTACCAAGACATGCTAGTAAAGAAACTTAAGAAGCAAGTTCACATGAAGAAGAGTTCTGATGGTGAGATTATCCTTAAGGCTGCTACAACTCCAGAGGACAAAAACATTGATGAGGTTGAGATTGATGACTTTAAGTCTTTTTTGTAATTTACTTGCAACAATATAAAAAATGAATTCTAAGGCTCACTATGCAATACAATTTCACAAAAAAGATGACTAATTATATCAACCATACTTCACAATTATACATGATATTAAATTAATCATAACAAAATATTAAAACAATCAACAATTTCAAATTTTCTAAAATCACCAACCATATTTTCTACGTACCTGTTTCATATCACTTCTACCATTAATTTCTTCAATGTGACCTCAAATTCCTTCCCAGAATTCAAATACCTCCACATGAACCTACCTATTCAAATTTATACAACAAACCAGAATTGTGTGATGCAAGCTAACCTTTCAACATTTCAAACTTATGAGTTTTTGTTGGAGACCCCTATTCGAGAGTCAAGCAAGGGAGCTCCTCCAAACTTTTGCATCCACCTGCTCCAACTTTCGTGGTATGATTTTTTGAAACCCGCTTCAATCTTTTTATGCAGTGATATAGAAATTGATGTTTCATATGCCTTTTTCATTTAAATTCAAATTGATTACATTTACGAGTTTTTGAAAAACACTTCATGTTCATATGTATCATGGTTTGCTTCATGTTCATACATATGATTTTCTTCAAAAGAAATTGCATACATACATATCATTCCACCTACACTTGTTGTCACCCAATATACCCACGACACAACCGCAACCCAATATCAGCCCCTCTCCCTTACAGTTAACTGTGATAATGGCAGACTCCTACTTCTATTATAAGCATTATATATTGCAAAGATAGATAGATACATAAGTTTTGTATAGCCTTTTTCATTTACATTCAACTTAATTAGATGTATGGCTTGTTTGTTCTTCAACTACGATGACTTTAACATGTACAAATATGTTTGTTCTATTTATATCACATTGTTGTTTCAAGTTAGAAACCTTCAAAACAGTCACAACAAAAGTGTTTTCAATCTAACAATCAGTGCCTAGCTATATGATACAAATATTTGTACCCCTATGTGATAGAGTTGTATGATATATATAAATATAGAGATAGATAGATAGATAGATAGATAGATAGATAGATAGATAGATAGACATATATGTTTTTGATAGCCTTTTTCATTTAGCATTTAACTTAATTAATGTATGGTTTGTTTGTTCTTCAATTATAGTGACTCTAACATGTATGGTAACAATGTAGTCTCAAAAAAGGGTTCTAAATATTTGTATCACACTGTTGTTTCAAGATATATATAACTTTCATATTGTTGTTTATGTATGTATGTAAAAATATCATAATGCTCTTTCAAGTTATATATAAATATCATAATGTTGTTTCACAAATGCTTAAAAATATTTTCATCGTAATGTTGTTTACAATTATATAGAAATATCATTATGTTGTTTGAAGAAGGGTTTTACATATTTGTATCATACTGTTATTTCAATTTATATGTAACCCCTTAACTGATTATATATATACTAATATGTTAACATGATCACCTAAGGGTTATAAGAGTTAAAATTGGGGATATGATCAATTATATATAATTCTACTTTTTTGCATTCTTTTGATCCGCTAACATGGACCCCTCGCACAACATAGCACTCGCCACCATCAAACCCTCTCCTTTACTTTGAATAATTGTCTCTGTGTATGTGTATGTTGTTTACTAATCTTACGCTTGGCTCAATGCAGATGAAGAACAAAGTGCCAGCAAGAACCACATGATTTGTAACCAAGCAAGCTCGAACAACTTTGCCTGCACAGAGAAGAGGTGTGAGGTTGCCACACAGTGATGGTGATGAAGTAATTCTCATTCAACAGCTGATCTATTTACACACACACACACACACACACACACACACAGGTGAATGTAAATGAAGAAAGCTATAGGAAACATATGTATCTATATCTGCACATATATCAATCACAATGTTGTATCAGAAAGGGTTGGAAATATTTGTACCATATTGTTGTTTGAACTTATATATAAATTTCCTAATGTTGTTTTAGAAATGCTTATAACAAAAGTAGGAGTCAGCCATTATTACAATTAGTTGTAAGGGAGAGGGGCCGATATTGGGTAAATGGGCTATAGGAAAAATATATTTGCAATATATAGGATTATATATATAGTATATACATATGTATTGTACACCTCTATCAAGAAAGGTTACAAATATTTGCATCATACTATTGTTACAAGTTATATATGTAAATGAACAAGGGAATGTGTGCAATGAAACAAGCAATGCATGTTATACTATCATATCCCCAATTCTAACTCTTACAACCCTTAGGTGATCATGTTAACTGATTATATATATATGTATGTACATACGTACAAATATATAATCAACTCAGTATGTATATGTAACTTGAACCAGCATTATGAAATTTCTATGTAACTACAAAGAAAAGAATGATAAAAATTGAAACATATTCATACATGTATATTTGAGTGTAATTGAAGAACAAACAAACCATACATGTAATTTAGTTGAATCTAAATGAACAAGAGTATGTGTGCAATGAAACAAGCAATGTATTTTATACTATCATATCCCCAATGTACAAATGTGTATGTACATACATGCACATATATAATTAGTTCACAATCTATATGTAAATTGTTGCAGCATTATGATATTTCTATATAACTTCAAACAATAGTATGATACAAATTGAAACAACATATTCAAACATGTGAGTGCAATAGAAGAATAAACAAACCATACATCTAATTTAGATGAATGCAATAAGGAGACGCAGTTTTTTGAAGTCTTCGATAGTGTTAAACTATGTTGCAGCAATCATCCAATTCACTTTGAATCCAATAGACTGCAACATAGTTGAACAAGGAGAGAATCTTGAAAACCATGTCTCCTTATTGTTATATATATCTATATTCAGCAATTCTTTAGGGAGACTTGATTTTACGAACGCCTTTCTAATGGTAATCTATGTTGTAGTTGTCCACAATTCCCATTGAATTGTGAAGTGCAACATAGGCTACCTTGAAAGACCTTTGGAAAACCAAGTCCCATACATACATGTTATACTATCATATCCCCAATTCTAAATCCTACAAAGAAAAGAATGATACAAATTGAAACAACATATTCATACATGTAAGAGTGAGTGTAATGAAGAACAAACTAAGCATACATCTAATTCAGTTGATTGTAAATGAACAAGGGTATGTGTGCAATGAAACAACCAATGCATGTTATACTATCATATCTCCAATTCTAACTCTTACAACCCTTAGGTGATCATGTTAATTGATTATATATATGTATGTATATACAAATTTGTATGCATGGATACATATATGTATACATACATACATACATACATACATACATACATACACATATATAATCAGTTCACAATATATGTAAATTTAAGTAGCATTATGATATTTCTATATAATTGCAAACAACATTATGATACAAATGAAACATTATTATACATGTACCTCTCTTGTCATACTAATACAATATTTTGCAAACAAAAATGGGTCATATATTGTTATTAAGTGGGGGGCCCGTCTGTCTTCTCCTATCCCCAGTTATACATAATGAGCAATGCATGTTATACTATCATATCCCCAATTCTAACTCTTACAACCCTTAGGTGATCATGTTAACTAATTACTATCAATATATAATCAGTTAAGGAGTTCTATATAACTTGAAACAGAAAATTAGTAATAATATTTAGAACCCTTTTTTTTATCTAGCATTATGATATTTATATATAACTTCAACCAACATTTTGATATAAATTGAAACAACATTTTCATACTAGTAAAAATAATTGAAGATCAACTAAATCATGCATCCAAATCATTTGAATGTAAATGAACAAGGCTATATGAAACATCAATTTCTATATCTTTGTCATATATACATGTAAGTCTGCAATTTCCATATTTATATTGACAGAATTGGAGGATATCATACACTCCACACCTATCTTTTGGCCGACTATGTGTATGTGTCTGTGAAAGTGGCATAGCTAATTACACATTCTTAAAGCAACTGTAAAGTAAGAATGATAGGTGGAATGATATGTATGTATGCAAATGTTACTAAAGGAAATCAAGATATGTATGAAAAATAAGCATACATTGAACACTATATACAATTGAACAATGCATACTATCTATCCTGCATGGCATATGTACGTATGTATACCATGTACATACATACATATATATGGAAATTCATATGTCTATATGTATGTATGTATGTATGCCATCCAGGTATGTCTAAAAATGTATGTATGTATGCTTGGCATACATACATACATGTGTATGCATGCATGCCATGCATACGTACACACCTATTTATTTATAATATTAATATGTTATGTAAATTTAGATAACTAAAATGATTACCAAATTAGGTTGAAAATCGTAATAAATGCATGTAAAATGATAACAAAAATTTGACCATACCAACAAAGGTGAAAGTGGTATGGACAAGGCAGAGAGGGAGATGGGGGAACAAGTAATGTTGAGTGGAGGACACAATCGGCCAAACCATAGGTGCATGAAACCCTTAAGAGTCCACATTATGAAATCCATATATATACACACACAGTTGGCCAAACAATAGGTGCATGATACCCTTAACAGGGAGAGTTGCATACATTGTTTACGAACATTGCAATATGCATTATATATTATTTGACCGACTATGTATACACACACGCACACACACGTGTGTGTGCGCGTGTATATATATACACAGTCGGCCATAATATAACTACAAGAAACCCTTAATAATGAAGCTTATCATAACCTCAAATATTGTCAATATACTTATCTAAATTACAGAGGTACAAAAACAAAAAGACAATAATCTATTATGGTTGACTATGTATGTGTATATACACGTATATATGTATAAATATACATACATATACATATATGTGTATATATATACATATATACATGTGTGTATATACATGTACACACAGTTGGCCACAATATTGCTGCAATATACATTTCTTGACCGGTTGTGTGTGTGTACACACACACACAGCCAGCCATAATATAGCTGCAAAAAACCTTGAAGAGTCTAGCATATTGTAACCTCAAACAATATCAATATAACTATGCATATTTCTTCTAGTCGTCTGGTAAGAAGCTAGTTACAGAAAAAACATGCAACTAAATTTTAAAAAACTCATGCAATGGATAGATATTGCCCTTGTGAGGTTGGAATGCAACCTCACTCGCCTTTTGGCAATGGAGGTGTTGAAAAACACAAAAACTATAAAATATGCATCACCACCACCCATCCATAGCCTCACCACTGTCAACCTCAAAGTGAACCACCACTGGTCCTATAATTGACGGCTTAAAGTGCATACAACAAGCATGAATGGCGTAGCCGTGAAGCAAAAACAAAACATACCAAATGAAATGCATGCTGAAGTGAATGGGAAAAGGTCGGCGACAAAGGAATGTTGGGTAGTTAATGCACAATAAGTGGGAGTTAAGTTCGCCAATACTAGCGTGGCAAAAAAACATTAAACAAGGAACAAGTGTCCACCATTAGACGACGTTGCTTTTGAGCTTGAAAAATGTGGATTTCAAAAAGCAGCCTGAAAACTTTGAAAAACATGCACAATTTTGTCCTAGTTATTTTTTTCAAGCAGGTGGACTATCTCAAGTTCGCCAAAAAAAATAAAATTGACTAATGTAGACCCCTCGCACAACATAGCCCTACCTACCATCGGTCCCTCTCCCTTAAATGTTTTTCTTATTTATCGAACTCAGCCTGGGTAATTATTTAATATTTACCACTAGGCTTCCCAATTAATGCTTTAGGCTAGAATGGGTCCCACCTCATGCAACGATGACATTCTTCTAGCAAAATTAACTAGCTATTGCACTTTTTGTGTGCAATTGGGTACGCCGAATTTTTGGTTGGAATAGTTATATTGGGGAGATAGAGAGACGGGGGGAGAGAATGGTCAATAAGGAGGGAGGGACAAAGAGAGAGGGAGAGGTCTTATGCAATTAGTTAATCTTGACCCAATGATACATATAAGGGTCAAGTGTACATAATGGTAAGGTTCTTGATTGTTACAATCTTGTTAGAATTTAATTGGTATAACCTATTAAGGACACCTTTCAAAATACCCTCTTGGGTCTAGCTGAGCCCAAAGTGTAGGAGATACTACCCACTCTTCTCAACTGGCCTTTAATCCTCCTCAATTTGTTGATGAACCCTTGTTTTACCTTCTTCATAAATTGGTAGCCTTGAAAGTAAGAAGTTCTAGGATTTTGGACCTAACAACCTCCCTCCTCATCTCTATTGTAATGTGTATGTTTATCAAAATTATAAGAATATACACGTGCACACACATACACACTTACATATTTGACATTAAAAATAATATGATATTTTGAATAGAATTATCTCAAGGATAGTGAGGCATTAATATAATGGTTGATTAATTATGAATGCATATATTTGTTTGTTTGAATTTTTGAAAGTAAAAAAAACTTTCATACAACCTTTTTATTTATTTTTCATTTTCATCAAATTAAATACCTTCAAAAAATGTCTTGGAATTATTTCTATGACTAAAAAAATGTCATATTTATATTCGAAAATTAATTCAATATTGAATATAAATCTTAATCAGTAACAATATATACCATAATCCTTATGCCAGTAAAGATAAGGACACACTAGAACTTGTTATGCCAATAAGTTATGATTCAAACTAGTGACCAATAAAGATAAGGACACTATAAAACTTGCTATGCCAATAAGTTATGATTCAAACTTGTGATCTACATTTTATTAATGAATGTATCAACCGACTTTGCTGCATGAACAATTCTCACATTTATTTTTACCCTCTTCTCTCTTTCTCTATCTCACCTATCCCTCTCTACCTCTCCCTCCCTCCCTCCCCCCTTCTCTCTCCCTCTTGCTCTCTCCTTACCTCTCTATTTATCTCTATATCACATATCCCTCTCTACCTATCCCTCCCCCCATCCCACCTATTTCTCTCTCTCCTTCCCTCTCTACTTCTCTCCCTCTCTCACTTAATCCTCTCTACCTCTCTCTCCTTCCCCCTCTAATTCTCTATATCTCCCCTATCCCTCTCTACCTCTCCATCCCTCTCTCCCTCTCTCACTCTCTCTGGATCTCTCTTTCCTTCTCTACTTCTTTCTATCCCACCTCTCTCCTCCCTATCTCTATCTCACTTATCCCTCTATCCTCCCTCCATCCCTTTACCATTCTCTCTCTCTCTCTCTCTCTCTCTCTCTCTCTCTCTCTCTCTCTCTCTCTCTCTACCCTCTTCTCTCTCTTTCTCTATCTCGTCTATCCATCTCTACCTCTCCCTCCGTCCCTGATTCTCTCTCCCTCTTCTTGTCTCCTTCCCTCTCTATTTCTCCCTATATCGCATATCCCTCTCTACCTATCCCTCCCTCCATTCCACCTATTTCTTTCTCACTCTCTCCTTCAATCTCTACTTCTCTTCCTATCTCACTAATTCCTCTCTACCTCTCTCTCCTTCCCCCTCTAATTCTTTATATCTCCCTTATCTCTATCTACCTCTCCCTCCTTACCTATCTCTCTCTCACTCTCTCTCTCTCTTTGGCTCTCTCTTTCCTTCTCTACTTCTTTCTATCCCACCTCTCTCCCTCTCTACCTCCCTTTGTCCCTTCACCCTCCTCTCTCTTTCTCTATCCTTCCCTCTCTACTTCTTTACCCTTCTCTCCAATTCATTCCAAAAACAACACTTCCTATACAATTTTAGTTTTTCATTTTTCTATTTTTCTATTTGTTTGGATTTTATAACACAGAACAAATTTAATTTTTTATTAAAAATTTATTATATAAATTATTTGATTTGATTTTATTATATAAATTATTTTATTTATTTTTATTTATTTATTTTTATAGTATATATAATTTATTTTGTAGTTAAAGTTTTTTTTTTTTTTTTGGATTTTATAACACAGAACAAATTTATTTTTATTAAAAATTTATTATTTTATTTTATTTAAAGAATTTTTTTATTTTATTTATTTTATCTATTATTATGAAAAACTAAAATTAAAAATTAAATACAATGAAAATAATAGACATAACATCTGCAGTAAAATATATTCATGAAATAATCTTAAAAAATAAAGATGAATAAATATATACAAAATGTGACATAAATAAAATGACAACTTCAAATATATTTTTTAACTTATCCTTTAAAATAATGTGAAATGCAATTTACATAATCATGTGACTTAATTTCTCTATATAATTTTAGCTTTCAATAATTAGCATAATTTAAACCCTTTATTTCTATAATATGCAAATATTAAAAAATATATTATATTATTAAAGAATATTTGTAAAATTTATTTCTTATATGCATGCAATCATTAGAGAATGATATTGGGGGACACGTTATAAATAATTTTAAGGTTGTTTTTTTTTTAATATAATCACCATGAACTGAAAAATATGGAAAACAAAAAGTAATAATAAATAACACTAATTTATTTCAAATAACACTAATTTATTTCACACTCAAAAGTGTAATATACATTTAAATAATACATTTGACTTGGACTTAAAGTATGTTAAGAATTTTCAATATCCCTCACTAAACCTTTTACGAATAAAAGTTCTTGATATACAACTCTTGTGACGGAATCCCCTCCTTACTACCCACTATTTTAAACCTGAACATGTCTCCCATTTGAAGAGCATTGACCCTGAAATCCCTTCACTGTTCCTCGTCCATCACTCACAATCCTCACCACTCTGCAAATTTCTTCTCTGTGGAGAGACCTGTCGTGTGCTTGTCCCACATAATCACCCACTCGCAAGCGCTCACAAAGGAGGCGTGCATTGATGGCCTGATCCAACACAATGCGCAATGCGATGAAAGGCAATCCACAACTCATGCCCTTCATTACGGAGTTCCATCCACAGCGAGTGAGAAAAGCCCCTATCCCTATCGAGGGATGCGATAAAATCTCCCTCTATGGCGCCCACTGGAACAACTGGCTTCCCCACCACTTTGTTCTGGAAATACTCCACGAAGCTCCCCTCCATCTCATCACACGTTTTAATGGCCATTGTCGAGCAATATTCATAACATTTGAGGCCGCGCTCTAGAAAGCTTATACATACCCACACACATAACAGAAAGGGCCTGCGCGCTTTTGCAGTTTGGACTACGGCGAGCGAAATGGGTAGTGAAGGGCATTGTTACAGAAGTCGTTCACGACCCGGGGCGTGGCGCCTCCCTCTGCGGCGTTAATTTCAGGCATCCCTTCCGTTACAGGGAGCAAGAGGAGTTGTTCATCGCCGCCGAGGGTATGTATGAAGGCGCATTAATACCGGCGACTGGCGAGAAAGTAAAGCGGACTGGCTCAACGGCTGCGATCATTACAATAGTCTCCAGGATTATCTCAACCGTAGGGCGTAAAAAACAGTTTCGCTCACTTCATAGTAGGATACGCCTTCGGCGTAAATTATCACCACGCTTAAATTTTCTGATGCCAGGTTTTGGCCCCTATAAAATAAGCTTAAATTTTCTGAAGCCAGGCTTTGGCCTTGTTTTATAGTGGCCAAAGCCTGGCTTCAGAAAATTTAAGCGTGGCGATAATTAATTTTGATAGAAGAATGTCATCAGTGTTCCAGATCTAGTATTCCAGGTCTAATTCAAACCCTAATGGGAAACAAGTTGCAGATTTGGAGCTTCCTTATCTCGTTGCACGAGGTGGGACCCATTCTAGCCTAAGGCATTTGAAATGTTTTATCCATTACTATATTACTTCATAAAGTTTTTGCTTTAAGTTGTTTGCTTAATACTTTACTATGTAATGTGAACTTCTCATTTTAAGTATTTATTATGCTTCATCAAAAACAGGGATGGGGTTGGTTTTCATCTTGCACTATCAGACATTTAATTACTCACATTGCACTATCGGACGCTTAAAGATCAAACAAGAAAGTAACAAGCAACACTATCCCCCATCTTTCGAAGTCGAATAATATTCTGCATCTCGTCTATTTCAAAGTTGTTTCTTCAAGATGAACAGCTTGAATAGATCTCAGATATGAATGCTCTACCATAGCTAACTTCTTTTGAAGGTCACATTGCACTATCAAACCCTTAATTACTCAAAATTTGGAGCCATGTTATGGCCCCTATAAGACTATTTTTTTATGGTAAAAGTCGCATTGCACTATCGGACACTTAAAGATAAAACACGAAGTAACAAGCAACACCATCCCCCATCTTTCGAAGGCAAATAATATTCTGCATCTCGTCTATTTCAAAGTTGTTTCTTCAAGATGAACAGCTTGAATAGATCTCAGATACGAATGCTCTACCATAGCTAACTTCTATTGTGAACCAGTCAGCCCAATTGGACCTCTTTTTACTTTGCAGATGAAATATTCACTCAAAGAAAGTGAATCGTCAACTATGGTAAATACTAGCACATTTTGATAGAACTTGCATATAAATTGGTAATGCTAACATATTGGACAAAGTAAAGAGACAGTGCACTGGCAAATGGATTGGTATAGAAGAAACAGAGTCTATATTTCACATGAAACTTCTACAATCCCTGTTGATCTCAATATCAAAAATTAGATTAGCAACTCGGTAAAAAGAGACGTCAACAAAAAAGAAAAGTTAAAAGCAAGATTTAAACCAATAAAATACATACATCACATTGGTAAACTAACAATTAAGCATGTTATTAAAATCTTAGTCATAGGCTTCAAGGCAAACCCCAATTTCCAATTTTCAGGCTCGCATTTCTCCAAATCACTTCGTTTCTCAAAATGTTGTCAATAGCTTCTTGGAATGTTCAGTGGCATTTTTAGAGCTTGACATGGTTTCTAACCTGTGGCTAATTAGTTTACTCCAAAAATCTTACAGCATATGTTAATATTGAAGTTTAGCTGCTATTACACAATAAAACAAAACAATGAGAAAATGCCTTCATCCCTTACCATTGAGATCATCAGTGACCATGTGTTCAAACAAGTTGACATTCCATTGTAGATAAGAACTCAGAATAAACAATCTCTGTATAAACAAGGCAAGCACTGACTTTGAAACAGAAGTATTTAGTGAACATTAAAAATCAGACAAACCAGAAGCATTTAACATTATTCAAAATTATAAAAGGAGAAAATACAAATGTATGATTGTTACATCTGTGCTTGATACTGCAGCACATGCTTAAAATATGCTTCAAATGTACCAGGAAAATCAGCTGGCCCCTTTTAAAACCATCAGTTGAATATAAAAATTACAAACAAAGCAGAGCAGGGAGCCCTAATTTGGTAACTGCCTAACAGCTAAGACTCAATGCACTGGGGTTAGTACCACATTCCAAATGACACTTGCGTGCCTTGAATGACAACAAACAAGTCAAATTTTAGTTGCCTCCTGGCATAACACTATACAATACATGACCATACCCGTTGAGGAACCAGATCACTTCAATTAACCTACAACAGCTTGGAATGTGTCCCTGCTAAAAAGAATCAACAATGAAACTTGATCCCCTAACCTCTGCCATGTATTCTAAAAGAAGAGGCTTTGGCACAACTTTTTATAAATGGGATCCTCCATGGCATCTACAGACAGGAACAGAGCAGATCAAGGATGCTACAAGCTGTAGCAAGTCACAAATCAAATTCAGGAGCATAAATACGGATATGTTGCTCGTCTGATAATAGCTTAGCTTGAAACTGCTCCACTGATGGTGGAGAAAAAAATAACACCTATCTGTTGATTACAATGGAGATGTTTTAATTAGGCATAATACATATATAAGCTATTTGAAGCAGCACATGCAATGACATTTGTGGTTGGATGCCATGCCAAATGGAGTAACTTTGAAGTGGAATCATATGCCCCTCCATTTATTTCCCCCCCTGCGCTGTCATTTACTGATGCAAAGAAACAGCAAAAGTAAGGAAACAATTGGCAGGTAGTAGAGATGGAAATTCTAGCAACATCGAATACTAGGAAGTACGAAGAGGAATGAAAACAATGAATTTGTGTATTGTTACCTCGTGCAGTGCGCCCACGTGTAAGACTTGCAAGGGACCTTGCAGGTTTTGGTGGTGCTGGAATAAGCCGTCTTCTAACACAAATCCCAAGAAAACATGCCACAGACAAAAAGACAACACAGTTTTTATAGTACGGTATAAAATCTCCTAAACCAAATTGTGTTGACATAGAATTCAAATACTAAGGCATACAAGATGACACTGACAAGCTTATATAATAAACCATAACTCTCCGTTTTCACTTCAATAACAAAGTGGTCACAGTGAGAATCAATAGGATATAACAAAGAAGATAAAAATCATAGCCATTAAAGCAGAAAATTTTAAAATCCAATAATCATACTGCATAATGTCCCAAAATGATTGCCATGAATTAGGGTGTCTATTTTGCAAATTAGTATTATTTAAAATTTATGTGTGCCATTACATGATGAACGCACATCCACCAAAGATGCCTTTGTTTTCATGCCTTTGGAAAAATGTGTTATTTATTGGGAGATCATTATTAACATTTACAAAAACCAGTTATTATCTTAAAAACATTTACAAAAACAATTTACATACCTGTTTGGATTTTTACTGGCTTCCAAGATGGCTCCCTCCTCACTACCACCAAAACGATTGAAAACACGGAATGCATTGCTGTTTCCATAGTGAAAAAGATTCACTTATTAGTATTCTGTTCAAGAATGTCTAAAACAGAAAATTCAAGAAAAAACTTATAAAATGATTGATTCCAGGGATGAATAATGAGAACAGCTCTGCAAAGAAATATACTTTGGAAATCATGTAAATCAGCACAAATCTATTCTGTGCATAAAATTGTGGAGAAATGTAGTACTCGACATACAAGCTGATAAAAGATAAATAGAAATCCAAATGACCAATTGGATAGTCCCATTTAACATGGTGATGATTACATGGAACATGTTTTATGTGTCTTTGTATGCATTGTGCAATGGTAAATAATGCGCATACCCACGAAGTCAACACCAATAATAGCAGCTTATCACAACAAAAAGTTTATAATCAGGTTATTAAATATTCCTTAAGCTTTACAGTTAGCATGCAACTATGTTTATTCTTATTCTCTATGCTCAGTTGTTCAAAAAGGCATATCTGTGGCTAATTACAGCCTCGATAATATTCTCGTTTATATAACTTGCAATTAACTGCCACTAGCTCATTAGGTTTCCAAAGGCAGACATGTGTCACATTTCTTAGACGAGAATAAATTGAGTGGCAAAAAAATTTACATCATAAGTCACCAGATCATATTTGAAGAACTAGAAACCAGACTTTGAATTAAAGGAGACTATGCTGTAAATGAAAGTTTTGCTCCAAGGATGATGAAGAGGCATTCAGGAAAAATTTTATGGATTTATTGGGGTTCTTTAATTACTTATATTTTATAATATGATAAATAAAATTGCGAGTTGTAATGTTCCCATTTTTGGTTTCTCTAGCATTGCAGTTGGCTCTGACCTTCTTGATGAGTGGCAACCTTGTCAGAGGGATTATATGATGTTTCCAATGAGCTCAGTCAGTCTTGAGGACGCTTATGTCACCTCTCGAAGTGTATTCCAGCTCCTGATGTGTTTTCCAAGATTCTTGGAGTGAGTGTCTATTTATAGTAAGTCACCCAGTCGGGCCCAATTTTCATTATTCATCATCGGTATCACTCCAATGTAGTCAAATTTTGATTCCAATACTTTTTGACAGTTTTTACAACGCGGGTGTATTTGTGGCTTCAATTTAATTATTTTTAGTATTTACTAAGGTTGATAATTTTATTAAAATAATTTAATGGGTACCTTAGTAATAATAGCTCGTTGGAATGAGAATTGAAAGTTTTAAATGTTGGATGCTGATAAAATGACTTTAAGCGCAGGGAATGTTTAAATAATAAAATAAATCACTTTTTGGAGTAATAAGGCTTATTTAATTTATAAAGTGATTTTATATTATATTTTTTTGGAAGCTTCCGGAAATGTTATAAAAGGAAATTTGTGAGCTCATTTGCATTATGTGGATTATTACATTTTCTTTGGTGAAACATATTGAAGATTAAAATGTAGGTTGATGGGGTCTAAAAAGGCCTACGCACCAATTGACAGTGAAGATTGATGTGGCATTAATGAAATTCTAAGTCTTTCACAGCCTTTGTATATTCTAAGTGAGTCAACATAGCTGGTCAAGAAAGGGGGTTGCAGCTTCAAAAGTAATAAGTCATTAAATATTATTACCAGCTGTACATATCTGTGGTAGACATGCTTTCCTTAGGTGAAGATTACTCAAAGTAATGTCTGCCGTACAGCTTGGGAAAGAATTAAGGAAGTCATTAAATATTATTACCAGCTGTACATATCTGTGGTAGACATACTTTCCTTAGGTGAAGATTACTAAAAGTAAAGTCTGCCGTACAGCTTGGGAAAGAATTAAGGATTGACCAGGTCAGCCTTTCTGAATATTTAATCTTTTGTTTAGCTGTAGAAATCTTATAAATATTCTGTAATAGCAAAGCTGTATTTGTATGTAATTTGTAAAGTTTCCTGTAAGATGTAACAGCGTTATAAGTTCTGCTTAAAGTTTATCTGTGGCATTATAAATCATTAGACTATTATTGCTCTGATAATTATTTTCAAATCAAGTGGAAACTCTTAAGATAGCTTGATGTATAATTGTATGACAAAATACTCATCTAACAAACCTTGGGAAGCAGTGCAAAAAATTGGTGAAAAAATTAAGGGGGTGTACTTACACAAGTTTCTTATGAGCATTAGTGAGAAATGATGTAAATCTTTTTGAGGATCTGTACAAGCGAAAAAGAAAAATCTAGAGAGGATGACAATGAAAAAATTCAAGTTCCTTCCTTTTTGTAGGTATTTTGATTCCATGATACAACCAACAGCACTTAGGAACTTGTATTTTCACCTGCAAATATTGAATTGAGAATACTCAACAATGACTTGAAGTCTGTTGAGGAAAGCAGCTGCTATGCTCACTCCTCAGCCTCCTTTGCCCCGACTTCCTGAACCAACCAATCATAAAGGCCCTTGACCCAGCTATTTCCTTCATTCTCAAGACTGGTTGGTCAATGACCAATCCCCAACATATCAATAACTTGAATCACCTTGACCCAGTTGAAAAGGCCATCCCACTTCCTCATTATTCAGTCATCAGTCATAACAAGTTAGATTGTATACTTCGACAACAGTTTCCTTCAATGCCTACTAAATCCATATGTTTCAGCATCTGCAAAAGCCTGAATCAAATCTGAATTCATGTTTCCACATTGTAGAATAGAATCATTAGAGCTTCTCCAACCCTCTATCTCCCACTGAACTAGAAGTCTAATTCACATTGAGTGCTTGGAGAGGGAAGTAAAAGAGGTCAATAGAAACAGGAGATTGAGAGATGACTTGGAAGTCAGTTAATCCTCTCCTACTGGTCAAGGGAAATCCTATTGACCCTGTCCATAAAGTTGTTCTTGGAAGTTGACCATATAAATATCCATGTTAATAATTAAACTGTTCATAATGTGTGTTAGTGGTTGACATGCATGTTATTTGTATGTATGCATTCCCAAACAAATACATGCATGCACCCTTCATTTTGCATCCGTGCTTCCTAGGACCTTGCCTCTCAGCCAATTACAAAAATTGTTATTTCATACTTACATATTAAATCTTCATGAAAGTAAACCACACAAAAAATCCTCTAGATCGACAAGCTTACAGCTTTGTATGGGAGAAAAATACAATTCCATGTAACACATCCCCCAGCCACCCCCAAAAGAATGTCATTTCTGGAGACATCAGCAAGATAACAAGACAGCAGGGAAATGTCCCTCCACATGCCCCCACCCCACCGCTAGGCAAGAGATGGCCCCGGAACGTCTCCCTCAAAGAGGCAATATTTTTAAGTTGTCTCCCACTGTTGGAAACATTGGGATGTCCCAAGAACTTTGCAGAAAATTGCTTATGTCCCTTGAATGCACCAGAAATGTGTGGCCATCTCCTACATTAACACCTACAAAAAAACTTTTTTTAAAAGATATTTTCTTGATGTCCATGCCCCCAAACCTAACCCTAATAGTTTGTGGGAACCACCCACACCCTAAACACTCAAAAATAACTATGAAATAACCTTATATCCTCACTCCAAACCACTATCAAAGCTTGGGAAAGCATTGAACAAGGCCGAAAGTGCAACAAAAGCATAGCAAGAGTGAGAGCAAGCAAGGTTGAAATAGAAAGCATTAGCAAGAGCGAAAGCAGCAACAAGAGGAAGAGAAAATGCCAAGTCTTAATTGATCAACTGTTCAAGTTCAACATATTCATCAAGTTCTCAAGCCTTCAAGGTAAGCCATGGCCATTCATCTTTGATTCTTTTGGAACTTGCATTTTTATTTTTTTATTTTAAATGTTCATTCTTAAATGACAATCTAAAAATTTAAAATCAATGATAATGTGATTTTTTTTGTTCAATTTAGATATACAATAAATTGTTCATTGAATTGTATAAGGTTATAAAATGATGTTAGGATCGTTGAAAGATTGTTTTTACTTCATCTTTGACTCTTTTGGGATTGATTTTGATTTATTATTTAAATGTTCACTCCTAAATGGCTAGATCAGAATTTTAAATCAAAGATTATGTGAGTTTACCAATGTTACAAGACTAGCCCAAACTCAACAAATCTTGAGGCCAACAGATCAAAACGAGGCCCAGGGACTCGGGACCTAGGTAAAGAGGTTGAGGAGGTGGTAAAAAGTAATGTTGTCCATTGCTCCAGTCTTCACAATCATTAGATATGGGGACTCAGTCCATTGTCAATATGCTCGACCAAATGAAAGCCATTGTACAAAAGAAAGACCCCAACTATAGTTCTATCATGAACATATTCAGTCAACCATTCAATAAGGATGGTAGAATCTCAACACTCCCTTGCACATGGCAGCCTATGCATTGAACTCGAAGTGGCATGTGCAAAGGCTAAGAGGAGTTGCCCTTATGCAAAATGCTAAGGTGAAGGCAGGGTTCATGGAGGTTATTCACAAGATGTACAATACAAATAATGCATCCACGATTCATAATAACTAAATAAGATTAGCCACTCCTAGGTGATATTAAGAAGAGGCCAATCTAGATAGGGAGAGTTGGAGACTATGGCATAGGAGGACCCAATTTTGTGTTGGACCATGCATGGGCCTCCTTTGATAACCACACTAGCAATTTGTCTGTTGTCTCAAGTTTTTTGTCCTACTAATAAGAGGAACTAGTCTACCTATAACTTCATCCACTCTATTAAGAGGTGCAAGCTTACCTTTAGGAGGGCGGAGAAGCTTGTAGATGTACATAGCACCTTGTGTCTCATTGACCACAACCCACTTACATACAAGAAGAGTCCACCAGCCCAATGCAATGTAAAGCCAAAGGAGCCAACATAAGATGATGATTTGGCATAAAAAAGATTGGTTGGTATTGGTTTGGAGGAGCTTGACCTCAAGGAGTCCAACAATTCGAGTGATGATGAGATTGGCATGGACTTTGGAGATGATTAATGGTATCAAGCCATTGGCCAATTGTGTTTGAATTTTGAATGTAATCATCATTCGAATATAATATAGTGATAATAAATAATTTGAATTTGAATTTTTCAATGCAATGTGTTTAGTATTTCAAAGTTTCATTTATTATTCCTTATATATTTTTTTATGGCTAATTTTTCAAGTACTATATATATTTTCACCGCTGTCCCCAAACCAAGGCCCTTGGTCCCCATGTCCCTGGGACCTATCTCCCCTTTCCAAAACTCTATGTAACCCTAGTATTAACCTTAGTTAAAGACCTAACAAAGTGGAAGGAACAAAAAGGTTCAAACTTCAAAATACATATGGTCAAATGTAGAGAAAATTCCCATCTACCTGTGTTCAATTCAAACCTATTATCCTTATGTTCACACTGATTAAATAAATTTATATCATGGCAATCATAAAAAAGAACATTACCTCTGTCTATTTATCCTACTCATGCAAAAAGATACCAATCATACACACAGGTCAAACTTGCAAAGATATAATAGTATTTATTTGCATGTAAAATACATATTACACAGACATGTTACCATGCTGATGTAGACATAAACCAACCAACAAAGATGGTACTTTCATCAAAAAGAAGATTCCTTGTGGCAAGGCAGCACGTCATCGAAATTAAAAAATGCAAACCTGTAAGACCCGGTTGCCATATGAAGTCCATTGCCACTAAGGCAGCACTCAAATTTATCAAATATCGAATCATTTTCATACAAATCACATAACTGCCAAACCAAGAAAGCCCATCAGTATTAATCAAAATATAAACTATAAAATCAAAGACATGTATGGTAGATTTAAACAAACATGAATATTTATAATATCCCTATCAAACTGACACAAAGGAAAAGCTTGTATAAGAAGCTAATGATTTCTTTTTTTAGCCATATTTTGAAAAGAATTTCAAGAAAAACAAAATAATGCTCCAATATTTATTGCTCCTACAACATTTTATTTCTGCAAGCACAAATCCATCAGATCATCTAAAATTTGAGCTAAAGCAAACAAAAAAAAAAAATTTGCAGTAACTAGGTCACCTGTTATGGGAATGCTGGAACTTAGTTCTTAAATATAGATGCTACTCTTATACAATGATTAGGGTTAGCTACCAAGTAAAGAAAGGATTTCCAAAAGGTCTACAGAACATCAGTGAGATCCTCCCCTACCCCAAAAGAATGTGATGCTTGAGAATTCATAGCTATAAGCAAACGATAAATATAGCTTTGAAGAGCTGAGTCAATCAGCTTTTAGTATTTTATTTTTTCAAAGAAGTATTTGAGAGTGAACTCTGAAAATCAAGGAAGTTAACTAAAGTTCTAAACAGATAAACTCCAAATCATCCTTCATAAGGTTATAATTAAATCTCCTTTTTTAGCAGATAAAACATAACACTAATCGCACAATAAGTACCAATAGTTGGAAAATCACTTTTTTCATAGCCTAATTCTAAAAGATAATTTTTTTACAACTAACTATCAATGTAGACTTGCATTTCTAGTTTCTCATTATATATCTTTGAAACCATAGCCTGCCATGGAACTCTCTAGTGAATACTTTCAGGTCAACAGACAACAACTAATAGAAAGACAGGTGTGTGTTAATGAACGTCCCTTCCTTGTCTTAATTCTAATCTTGGCATATATCTACCCAAAAAAAGCACGGGCATTGAAATTTCTCCCAGAATACAGCCCTAAATATACCAGCACAAAAGGAACCAGAAAAATCACATAGAATTCATAACGTGGGAAATTCAGTAACAACAAAATTTTATCAATAACTTGTGAACTTTTCCTATGCTACCATGACCACATTGTAATAGATTGACTCCCATTTTGTCACAAGAGACACAGCTAACCATACAAAATCCAATATACAGAATGTGAAATGACAAAGTCTGGCCAACAAATCTTCCTAACCGCCTTCAAATTCCATGCAAATGAAGGCAAATTGACTTAAATGTAATAGGTGTTTGTCTTCTACTACAAATGTTAACATGTCATTAGTCCATATCTTTGTTTCCTAAATCACTGTTTTCTGATTTCAAATGCATTAACTGGATAGTTATACAACCTCTGCATACACATACAAATTCCTCAACAAATGAGGAACAGATTAAAATTGAATCATTAATCAGCAATGATACAATGATACAAATCTACAACTGGGCATTTGCTTTGAAATTTTCCAGTCAGGTATCTCAAATAGAGTAATTGACAATTTAGATAAAATAACAAAATAGGAACACTGACCTTAGGCCTTAAATATTCATGAACCTTGAAAGTCGCAACTGGACTTGACTCCATGTTTAAGTCCCATAGCTGCAGGCAAAGATAAAATGGACATTGAAGATATTAAGCTACCATATTACAAGTACTGAACTTAATCATATTTACAGAAAAACAATATCATATGCTTGATAGTTAACTGCAAAGTGCATTTGCTATAGACTAAAAAGTGCTACTTAATAAAACACTTAATTCAATTAATAATATTACTCTACATACATATAAAAATGCTACTGAATTTGTGTATCAAGATTCAATACTGATGAAGAATCTTCATAAAAGTACGAAAGACAACTTAGATATAATGTCGCCTTCTACCTAGTATTCAAACATTGATGGAGTTTGGCCTATTGTTGACCCTCGTAGGCCAAGGAGTTGATGAGAGAGTCATTTGGGCAGTTGCTTGTGTTGATGTTTATGACAGCGTCGTGGTCTTCTTCCAGCAATCTCCTCTCTACATGCGATAAATTAAATATAGCCAAGAGGGCTATTTAATTTATAAAGAAAACGATTTATTGAAGAGACCCGATTTTTGTAAAGGTTCGATATGATGAAAGGATACAATCTTTCAAGGCCGACATTATTTGTCTTAAAAGCGATTTCATTAAAGAGTCATTTAATTATTGTTATAGCCAACATCATGAAGAGGTGCAATCATTTTGGAATTATCTCTCTGTAATGTCCCCATTCTTTCGCGAGCATCAGAGATGGTGGATTAGCCTATTATGTCAATCCTTGTAGGCTAATGGTTCTGGACTAGGTTACCGAATCGCCTAGGTTTGCCGAGCGATTCCCGTTTGGAATCGTTTCGGGTACGGATTCGGAATCGAATCGCTGTAGAATCGCACCGGAATCGATTTTCGCTCTGTGGGTTCGATTCCAAAATTTGAAAAACGATTCCCAACGATTCCTGACGATTCCCGACGTTTTTCAGATGACATGGTGACTCGAAACGCGAATTTTCGTTGGATTTTTTCGTGACTACCAGAAACGCGAAACCACGGAGGCACGGCACGGCATAGAGAAACCACGGAGGCACGGCACGGCACAGAGAAACCACGGAGGCACGGCACGGCATAGAGAAACCACGCAGGCACGGGCAGAGAGAAACACAGGCGCAACGCGGATACAGGAGAACCAGAAAACACGGGCATAGAGAAACACAGGCGCGGCGCGGGAGAACCAGAAAACATGACCAGAGAAGCGCGCGACCAGGTAGGGCTTAGATTTTTAACGTTTATTTATTTTTATTTTTATTTTTTTATTTTTTTTCTGGATTGTTTTAAAAAACGAAAAATTTCAAAACCTTTTAAAAATTAAAATAAATATAGTTATAGTATAATTTTTAAAATATAAATTTATTATACTAATATTTATAATTTTTAAAATATAATATTCATAATTTCATATATTATTTTTAAAATCTATTATTCATATATAATTTTAAAAATATAATATTCATAAATCATAAATTATAATTATACGATTTAAAAAATTTATAATTATTTTATAAAATTAGAAATTATAATCTTAGATTTATGAAATTTAGATTTGAATTTTAAAACATTTATAATTTATATAATTTAAGATTTAAAAAAATTATAATTTATACAATTTAAATCTAAAAAATTAATAATTTATTGCTTAGCCTTATAATTTATATGACATTCGAAACTTATTTTGTTTCTATGTTGCATATATATATATATATATATATATATATTTTATTGTATTTTTGTACTAACGTACCCGATTCCGTACCCAAGCCCCCAAAATTTTTTGCCGTACCCACGTACCCGTACCCGTGCCCGTACCCGATTCGGCAACTTAGGTTCTGGATAGAGGGTCACTTGAACGGGCACTTGGTCGTGAATTTGCAGTATTGATATCTGGAGTATGGTGACGGGGTGAATTTGTGCATTTGGCATGAGAATTGTGCTTAAAATTATGATCTCCACCTTTTATTTCACCTTCTCTGGCTTAGGGACCATGTGTCTATTATTTAAAAGGGTCACTTTATATTTTTCAGTTACTATTTATTACTAAAGTGAAAAAAGAACATAACTTAAGTGAATAGTGCCATTTTAATGAATAGTGATTTCAATGTGAGATTATAAAAGAAAAAGGAGAAGTTCGACCCCCTCATGTTATGATATGCTTTTGCTGATTGAAGCTTGTGAGTTGGAGTTTGGGAAAGAAGGAAACTAGGGTTCCTGATTTCTGCAGTGGATGAGCCTGGAGGGGGCTTGTTGTTCGAATTTGTGCTTCTTGATGGTGTGAAATACCACCCTCAAGTTGCAGATCTGAGCTTGGCTGCTTCGTTGGGAGCCATATATTGCTGGCTACAAGTTGTTAGAGCTTCTTCCAGAGAGGGTTTTTGCTGTTAGTGACTACATTTTCGACCTCGAAGGAGTTGTTTGCGTTTAGAAGGTTTTGTGGACTATTTTTGACACCTACAGCCAGCCGCCATACTTGAGGGTTTGTAGCAGCAAGAAGGAAGAAAAACGCCTATCATTAGTGGCTGCAAGTTCACCAAAAAGGGGCACCCTTACCCTAAGAAGACTTCCAATCCAGATTTAGGTGGGAGAAATTTGTATTTCATATTGTATGAGCAATTTACTAAGGGCGGGTACTGTAGCAAAACACTATTCACAGTGTTATAGCTGTAAGTTAAAGTTTGGTTTAAGATATATGTAGCTATGAATCTGATGTAAGTTGTATGTTGAATGCTTCTTATTTTGTAATGAAGAAATCATATTTGGCCGCTAAATTGAGCAATATACTCAAGGTTGTTCAGTAGCTTGGTTAATTTGAAGTCCACTGTATGTATATGCTTGTTGTTACCACTTTACATCATTTGCAAGCAAACTACAAACTAAAAACAAGAACACATCACGGAAAAACAGAAAATCAGGGCTACAATCACAGTGAAAACAAATCTGTGGAGTGTTGGCTCACTCCAGTGGTATCAGAGCAGTTTCCTGCCAACCTGTTGGGTAAGTTTCAACTGCAGCTCGGAAGTTTCAGTTGAACATGGCTATTTCTCAGAAGCAGTGGGACAAGAATATGAAAAATCTTAAACAAAGCTTAAAAGAGTTGGAAGACATAAATAAATTGTTGTCAGACCCTACTACCTTAGACAGAGCAGCAAGCTATGTGACATCCATCTTTAGGTCCACATCACGGAACAAAAAGAAGAAGAAACAAGAGGTCACTAAAGTATCCAGAAGCCTTTACGATGAATTCTCGTCAGTCAATGTCCAGCATACAGCTGATCCTTTGGAGAGCAACAATCAGACCTTAGAAGATCTACTTGTTCATGATAAAGTTGAAATTTCTAAGGTCGTTGTAGGGGAAAAGTGCTTGAGTCCTTCCGAAAATGAGGAAGAGTTAGAACACGAGGGGGATGGGCCTAAACAACATGCAGAAAGTAACTTCCATATTTTTGATAATCCACCTTTTGAGACAGCAATTGATATGTCCTATGTTAACCCACTTTCTGAGGTAGAGTTGCAAGATGATCATGTTGTGGGACATGCACAGGAAGAAAGGGCCCCATATGAAATCAATGAGCGTTTTGAGCTCCCTAATTTTTTTGTATCAGCAATTACTGATGAGACTTGTGATCACTTTGAAGATGCCAATTCAGTTTATGAGCAAGGATTGTCAATTCATGAATCACACAGGTGTAATTTTCAAGATCAAAGGAACGAGCTATCTTATGATTCCAGTGTTGTTAGTGATGAGCCACTGACAGAGGTTGGAGCATCTGACCACAACTGCATGGTGAGGAGTACTCATCACTTCTCTTTTAGTCCACACAAGGAGGATTTGTTGACGCATCGGTGTGGATTGGCTCACAGTGTGTACCATCCATTTTGGGATGGAGAGTTACCATCTTCCGTAGATGGAACTCGTGGCTGCAAGTACCCAACTCAGTTGTCAGAGGTTAATTGCTTGCAAGATCGGTATTTAGTTTTCCATCATGCGGATGTGTATCCTACAAGGTTTGTTGCTTCTTTTCCTCAAAGGCTACTGGTAGACATAGGGTTACAGAGGGATTGTAAGGCCAGCAGGCATGATGGCATAGGTGGATATCACATCCATGAGAGTTTAGCGAAGGTTATGGAGAGATGTTACGTAGCAGATGCTTCTAGATATTCTTACCTCCTCATGATGGATGGATGTGAGTTCGGTTTATTTTGGGATCCAGGTGGAGACAAAGTTAGCATTGCCGTTTGGATGGGTCCCAGTGTATTGCTTCACCACTTATGGTATGGTGGAGTTAGGATCAGTGTTGAGGGCATCTTGACTAATACACAGCGCAAACTCATGCCTTCACAACGGAGATTAGCTCATAGTTTGCAGCAGTATGAAGATTACATTTCAAGACGAACCTTATCACAAAGCAAAAACGAGAGACTTGGTGTAGTACCCAAAGGTCCCTATGATGTGTTTGGGTTAAAAGGTGATAAGTTAGCAGAGAATTACCTACAGTCTACAGATGGGCATGGGATTGGAACTAAAGTTGTTGATAAGGAAATTTTACATCATGATAAGAGTATGGTGGAGCCACAGAGTGATATTCACAACATTCCAGAGGTTGTTATCAGCACTGCTAACAGATCTAGTTTACATGACAGCAGTAGGAAAAATTTGCATCAACTTGAGACAGCAGTGGCTACACCTGTGCAAAATGATTCTACTAAGTTGTCGCAAGAAGGTACTCAAGATTTGGGTACTAATGGTGCAGTGTTTGATGTGGGTTCATGTCATGGTGAGTCTGATTTCTCAAATCAGACCTTAGAAAACAAGCTAGAAGGCTCATGTGTTGGCATAGAATTCCAGGATTGTGAGTTGGATGGTGATACAATTACATTGGAAGTGGAAATGTGAAGATACTGTCATATCAACAGCTTCTACCTTATCAGTTGAGCCATTCCTTGAGGTACATAGCAACAGTACCTTAGTTGCTGATGTGTGCACTGATGATAGCACACATGATGCTGTTGATCATGAGGTGAGTGATGAGGATTCAACCTCTTACTATAGTGCAGATTTGGGTGGAAATGATGAGTCACAGGGGTATCATCATTTGGTTGGGCAACTTAAGGTCAATGATAACATGATTGCTACAGCATTAGAGCATTTTGATGTTGCTCGACAGATGTTAGCTACGTATGGTTGGGGTACTCCTATGTCAGATGAGCACGGTGATAGTAGCCTTTCCCTTGCAAAATTCCATGCCCTACGAGAAGCCGTTAGGATGATGAAACAAAATTACTTACAGTTACTAGCTGATAGGGATTATCTTCTCGAGTGGGGCTGCACTTGCTATGATGCACTAAAGGGGAAAGAGGAGGAGGTTGACGAGCTCACTCATGAGCTCGAGGTGACTATGGACTCATTGGAGAGTGCTCAGTTGGCCCTTTAGGAGTCACAGTCACGGTTGGAGGAGCGTACCGTGGTCTCGAGTTTGGCACAGTCTTCACCATCTTCCGATATAGTTCAGGTTTCCATGGCAGCAGTTGATGAAGAACATATGTCCACGCATTGGGGTTGTGAGCAGGTTAAGGATGTGGTTACTACATCCATCCTCATTTCAGGTGCAGCTAATACAGATGGGGTGAGAGCATTGGTTGAGAGTTGCAGAGAGCCATGTGTTGCACCTGGTTCTCTTGAGTTTAGTCCCATAACAGGTGATGTCGAGCAGATTATCAATAGCTCTTGTGACATGGTAGTCGATTCCCCAAAGAGTTATGTGTCAACTCACGACCCTACTTCATCCACTTCACAGGAGATATGCAGAGCAACATCTAGTTGGGAGATTGGTTCTTATGTCGATTTGTTTCCCTCTCCTGGGAGCAAATCCATCATTTCATCCCATACAGTTGATTATGATTGGCAGATTGATGAGCCAATTCAGGAGTATGATTCAATGTACTATTCCAGGGACTTGGTAGTGGATGATTCAAATCAGTACAGAGTGATTGTGCAGTTTGTGAATAATCCCTTATTTGAGTTTGATGGTGGTTTGATCTATGATAATCCACTATTCGAGCTGGAAGCTAATCACACTCCTGATACTAGTTTAGGATTTTGAGCGAAAATCACAGTGTTTGGGATCGTCTTAGTGCATCGGGATTCCAAATAGGGCTTACGGAGGAGTTTAATAGTGTGTACACGATGAGGAATGCTTATAGTTTTCCCTTTGATCCACCTGTACATGATTCGTATTCAATGCACAATTCTTGTGCGCAGGGTGATTCTCTTGGTGCAGTAAAGGGGAGTAACTCATTATTGTGTCCTGAGTTACCATCTTCAAAAGATGGGACTCAAGGCTGCAAGGACCCAACTCTGTTGTTTGCAAGGGATTACCTATAGGGACAAGAGTCAGTTATCCATCATGCTAATATGTATCCGACAGGGTTTGCTACTTTAATGTCACAGGGATTTCATATGGATACATGGTTACAGGGTGATTACGGTGTCATTGGACATGATGGTTTGATTAGTTATCACTTCCATGGGTGTTTTGGAGAGATTGTAGAGAGATATTGTACTGCATAAGTTTCCAGATATTTCTGTCTCTTCATGACAGATGAATGGGAGTTCAGGTTGTATTGGGATCCGGGTGGTGACGGGTCTATCACTGCAGTTTGGATGGGTTCCGACAGGTTGCTTCACCATTTTCAGCATGGTGAAGTTGTGATCAGATTTGCGTAGAGGAAGTCAGAGGTTATCAAACATGGCGGACTGCCATCCTGGGTTTGGGATCCAGGGATATTTTGTGCAGTTGTGTTTATGATGGTGCGTCAGGAGTTAGTTAGCAATGCATGGGACATTTCACAGTTCTTCTTTTGGGCCTTCCGAGGAGTGAAATTTCTTTGCAGTAAGGATTGTTTGGGGACAAGTAATTTCAAGGAGGGCGGACTGTAATGTCCCCATTCTTTCACGAGCATCAGAGATGGTGGATTAGCCTATTATGTCGATCCTCGTAGGCTAATGGTTCTGGATAGAGGGTCACTTGAACGGGCACTTGGTCATGAATTTGCAATATTGATATCTGGAGTATGGTTACGGGGTAAATTTGTGCATTTGGCGTGAGAATTGTGCTTAAAATTATGATCTCCGCCTTTTATTTCACCTTCTCTAGCTTAGGGACCATGTGTCTATTATTTAAAGAGGTCACTTTATATTTTTCAGTTACTATTCATTACTAAAGTGAAAAGAGAACATAACTTAAGTGAATAGTGCCATTTTAATGAATAGTGATTTCAATGTGAAATTATAAAAGAAAGAGGAGAAGTTCGACCCCCTCATGTTATGATATGTTTTTGCTGATTGAAGCTTGTGAGTTGGAGTTTGGGAAAGAGGGAAACTAGGGTTCTTGATTTCTACAGTGGGTGAGCCTGGAGGGGGCTTGTTGTTCGAATTTGTGCTTCTTGATGGTGTGAAATACCAACCTAAAGTTGCAGATCTGAGCTTGGCTGCTTCGTTGGGAGCCATATATTGTAATGTCCCCTTCTCATCAGTAATCTGTTTTGATACTCATCAGCCTATTCCGGAAGCCTGTAGGCATGTGTGAGGAAAAATTAGGGTTTCCAGTTCTGAGGTTCTTTGGCATTTCTGTGAGTTTACTATTTATAGTAAATTCTATTTTTAGCAGTATGGAGTTTGTCAAGTTTCAGAACATCATTTCCAGTTAGAGCAATTATTTGCAATTCATGTCTGATTTCTTAAGGCATTTTTATGGTGATTAAAGGCATTAAGGTTATAATTTGCAGTTGACCCCTTGGCCTAGGAAAACAACTTAAGTTGTGTTTAAAAGAGGGATTTGGAAGGGGTATGCCATCATAAAGGTGATTTAATTATTATTGAAGATAAATGCCTTGTGAAATAAAGTGGACACCTTTTTGAAGAAATTATTTTAAAATAAAGATTTATGTTGCCTTGTAAAGTGGACGCCTTTTTGTGAAGTTGAAAGGTTTATGGAAATTTGAAGAGTCTCTATGACTATTGGCGTCCTTTCTTGTGGGATTGAAGAGTCTTCTACTCTTCTATAAATTGAATGCTTTGTTCCAACATT